>JAJIYU010006249.1:0-20913 GCA_030144865.1 Tinospora cordifolia | reverse complement strand
CTACAATTTGTTTTTGTTAAGTTTGATTTTCTAGTGAGAAATAAAATTTTAGTTTCTGACTAATCCAATGTGGTTCATATGTCGAATTCTTAAAGCTATGTTAATGTTGCTAACCTGATTTCATTGTAATTACCAGAAATTCATCCTTAAGTTAATCAAGTTTCTTATTTTGTGTTTGACAGAAGCAATTTCAATTTGGGTTTTGATCCCCACATAGAGATAGAATGGCAGGTTTCAGTTCTAGATGTTCTGCTGGTATGTTTTTATCTTTTTAGCCAGATGATGCCTCTTTTTTTTTTTAACCAAAAAGAAAAATCCATATGGTTTTTTATAGTTTAAATGTTAAGCAACATTGTAGTGCCATTTTTGCTACATACATCGTTGAAAGATTTATAATAGCCATTGCATTGGAACTTGTTTCTTGTGTTTAACATGTAGATATTGCATTTTGATTTTATTTGTTCATAATGACTATGGGATGTTTACTCTTCCTTATGCTTCTCATAATGATGGGGAGACAACCTGGTATTTGAAAACAATCTTAAACCCCAAATGCTAAGAAAAAAATAGAACAAAAGACTATTTTCCTTAATTCAATAAAGCCTTTTCACAACTATATGTAGTTGGCTAATCTACTCCTCCATATCACTATATCCAATGTCACCTCAGCCTACCCATAGTTTAATTTAGTAGATTTATATCTTACTTAATTGATCTACAAAAGTTTTACGCTGCCTCTTAGCAACCTGATGCAAGTCTCCTTCCTAATCTGGTCTTGGGACTGGTCATATCCAGTCTTACATATGTCCAACACGAGCGGAGTTACTTGATATCACTTAAGTAAAAATTAAGCAGACCATCTGCAACATTGTGAGGGTAATAGGGACCAGTTTTAACCCTGGAAGTTCTAGGTTTCTATCTCATCAGCCACTGGGGAGAAGCCCAAATGCTAAGGATGAGAAGTGAATATCCAGTAGAGCCTTCTCTTTGCTTGAGCAACCAAGGTCCAAGGGATCTAGTCAGGCAAAACTTGGATGCCCTTGGTTGTCACAAATAAGTAAAAAGGTTAAAAGAATGATATTGGTTTCTAATGGTTTTTGTGCTGTTCCAGTCAAATAAGTTAGAATTAAAAAAAAAAAAAAAAACAACACTACAAGTCTAGAACTGATAAGTCATATATGCTCTTGGCTATTCAATAATAAGTGGTACTGTAGTGTGTTTTCCTGATTTCATCTCGATTATTTTGTATGAACCAAACATAAGTGGGCCGTACACTGTTGGATCGAATTGGAAGCAATACTTCTGGAATACAGAGAATATCAAATGGGTTGATGGAAAGGATGATGTGCAACACTTTCTTATCTCAGGTTAGTTGTCTCCCATGTTATCATTTGCCAGTTACATCTGTGCCATGATCTTAGAAGTGTAAAGTAATCTACACGTTCAAAGAATTTTCTCATGTAGTTGGGAAAAGGCTTAGTTAAATTGGGTTGCAGTTTCTAAAAAAATTATTACTTGGTGTTCCGAGACCATCTTATCCTTATCTTATGGGTTTCAAGTTTCATCTAATAAGTAGTTTGATTTCACCACTTATGTTCAAGATGTCAACCTTGCCAAGTGTGGGGTGTTTAGTTCTAAAATGGCATATCCTCTCATCTGATGAAAGAAGTAAATAGTTTTATAAATTTTTATTTCTGTATTGTTGGTGTTGTGAATTGATATAAAGCTCAGACCAGAACATTCTTTGTGTAATTGCAGCAGCATAGAACATTCATACAAATGAGGACAAACCTCAAAGTTGTGGATAACTCAGGAGCAAAGCGAGTTATGTGCATACAAGCTCTAAAGGGGAAGAAAGGAGCAAGGTTGGGAGACACCATAATAGCATCAGTAAAGGAAGCCCAACCTCGTGGCAAAGTGAAGAAAGGAGACGTGGTCTATGGCGTAGTTGTACGTGCTGCGATGCAGCGTGGACGTTGCGATGGGAGTGAAATCAAATTTGATGATAATGCTGTAGTGCTTGTCAACAAGCAAGGAGAGCCAATTGGGACTAGGGTTTTCGGGCCAGTCCCGCACGAGTTAAGGCGGAAAAAGCACGTGAAAATTCTTACCTTGGCTGAGCATATTGCCTGAGATTATAATGTTTTTGCAGAACCAAATCTTAAAAGCAGCTTTCAGTTTTGTTGTGATGCCTGAAGACTTTGTGGTGCATGCTCTAAAAGGTGATTTTTGACCTATGAACTTGCAAAGGGTGCATCTTAAATTGACTTTTTTTTTTTTTTTTTTTTGCTCTTAGAGTGTTACATAAAATTGAATTGGAATAAGTTGAGATTTTATTGTTTGGATATACTGGAGATGTCTTTTAGATGACTTGTTGAGCTATAGGTGCAGGTGCAGGCGTATGTCACATTTACTGATTGTTGAAACAGTGAACAAAAATCAGAATAATTCTTCATTTTTCGCACTTCTTGACATAACAATCAGATTAGAAGCAAGACCGTTTACTTGTCTTGCAAAAGCAAAGCATCAATAGAAGCAGCAACTATTTTTCTCATCTTGAAACGAAGGTTCTCAATTCTCATCATGAGAGACTTGTACAAGAGATGGTTTTTTCAGTCAGTCATGCACTAATCCTTGTTTGATATGCAAACAAGGCGGATACAATAAAAAGTGGGTGCAAATGGCAAAACTCTGAATTCATTACAGAGGAGATGTAATCCTAACGAATTGATGCTATCGTAATTTAGGTTGAATGCTCACCTAGCTGATCGTATGATGTTTCGGATTGAGATTTTAGCGACGGTTTCATCCTTCTATAAGAGAACAGAAGAAGTTTCAATATTCACTTTGCACCCATTAACATCAAATTCAGCATCTACACACCCAAGGAAAAAGTAAAATCTCTTGGATCTGTAACCGTGTTAGTAAATTACATTTAACTTTCGACTTCTGGGAATTAGAGAAAATAATAATAATATAATAATAATAATAATAAAGATGGATTTGAAAAACAAATCGCTTCCACGCTTGAAATCCATGTAAATTATTTGTACTAAGAAAAAGAATGAAAGAATGAAACTAATTAATTAAAAAAAAATTATAATCACAACGTTTTATCAAGACAGTTTTAAATAATAATAATAAAAAAAAAAACATAAGTGAAATATCTAAAACTGTGAAAAATAGCCATTCGTGACACTTGCTAAAGTAGCAGCATCTCATCTAGCAATACTCATAATTGCACAAAAGTAGTGTTTAGATTACATTTCATCCTTCAAAACACTATCAAAGGATGGAAAACCAATGAAGAACACAGCCGGCTCGGTTGCCTCAGAACTTTGTATACATACATAGCTATACTTAGAACATATATATATATATGGATATAGTCAGTAAGCAAAGAGCCTCGAGACATACATAAATGCGTTTTTATATGCAATATGATGACTATATACAAAGATTTTTTTTTTTTTTTTTGTTCTTTTTGAAGGCCAAGTGTTCCTGGTCCTTTTCCATGACAGATCAAAGCAAAGAACATTGCGACAGACTTGCGGTTGCCCCCTCTCTTTTCTTCTTCTTATTATTATTATTCCCATTTTCTTTTCCCAGATTTGCATTTCACACCAAAGGCTAAACAGACCTACTGAAAATGTAACCCCTTTTGGCCTTGAAATCCCCAGAAACAGCCCCACAGGTATGTGACTGCAGTGCCTCCTCAATCTCTGTGAGAGACACCTTTGTGGGAAGTTTGACGGGTTTGAGTGCCCTATCTGTGATAGTTGCACATCTGGCAAGTGGTGACAGATCTGAGATTGGCATAGGTGCAGTGTTCACAAGACCAATGGTCTGAGTCTTCAAGGTTTCGGCTTGTACCACTTGAGCGGGTGCTTACGCCTTTTCCTCTACCGGCTTTAACCTTGCTACTGCCACCCAAGCTCTTTGAGCTGGATGTCCTGCTGCTTGCGCCGTGCGAATCAACATCAGCTAAACCGTTCTCTAGGGCTCGGACAAGGTTCTCAAAGTAATTACGAGTCACACTATTCACATTCAAAATATGTAAAAACAACAAATCATCAGTTGCTCATAAACCATAGGTCAAATAGCAGTATTTATTCTGTGACAATACAGACTGAGAAAAGAACCAAACAATCTTTAATACAACCCAGCAAGAGTTATAGCTTTGAATATCGTGTATTCAGGCTTTGCTCAACTAATCCTTTGGGAGTGAGAAGCTTCATTCTCAGCATTAGGCCTTCCCCCTCACTAGCATAGTAATTAGATGTAAATTTAGGGCTTTCAAGGTTATAGTTGGTTCTCCTAGTTACTACCAAACCATCGCTAGGATGGTTAAACAGGTAGTCCTAATATATAAATAGACCCCCATTCAAGATTAGAACAGTGAAATATGTACCCACCTACTCTCAGCTTCTAATCGAGTTATTGTTTGTTAAACACTTGATGGGCTTTTACCTTGGGTGATTGGTTGAAAAGTAAGAACTCCCATCTTGGATTGTTAGGACTTCAAAGGCTTTGTCTGTGTTTTTAGACATTTCCATACTTAGTATATTAAATTTTGTTTCCAGACATAAAAAGGGGTACCTAATCTCTATTCTACCTTGCAGTGGCACTTGAACTGTCCTGTTGGGTTTTATTGTAAGATTTCTAAGCCAAGGGGCATACATGGTCACCCTAAGAGCCCTTTAGGCTCTTGAGGTATAAAAACTTTTGGGAAACAAATTAAAGTCAATCAATAAAATAATGTGATCCCAATAGAGATCATGTCATGAACGAGGCTCCCTGGCCCCCTCTTCTTGAAAACAGCACACACTCACACACACACACATACAAAAAGAAAAAAAACAAAAAAGCAGCTCACATCTTGTCAGTCTGAAAAATGAGATCCACATTCAAGTACCTGGTGAGACCAGCCAGTTTTGTTCTGAACTCATTGAAGTCTTCAGATGGACCATCACCATTGAGGTAGACTTGCAATTCCTTTTCCGCGCATTGATGAAGCCGTTCTAAGCCAGACTCAGCCTCACCTATTAAGAAAGAAAAAGAATAGAACCTAAGAACACAGAGCACTATAACAATACCGCTTTATCAAATAGGCAATCTAATACCTTGCAAGTACTCAAAGAACACTCTCTTTGCATGTTCATGCTCAGGTAGGTAATATCCATAGGCATAGGTCCATTTAAGCACCCTCCTGCACTCAATTATCTGAGCAAGAGCAACTTCTGTAAGTAGAAATGGCACTAGAGTTGAGAAAAAGTATGACATAAAAATTTATGGTATTTACCTGAAGCCATGCCTCTGTAATGAACTTAAGCTGTGACTCCGGTTGACATTGTTTGTCACTAAGCTTCTCAATCTGCACAAACAAGAGAATATTTAAGTATTTAAGAAAAACATATTTCATTTTCTCTTCATTCTTTTATTCTTTTCTTAACCCATTAGATCCACAGAATTGAACAGTTAACTCCACTCTCCTTTGCAAATGAAAAAAGAGAGAAAAATATGAATTTCTGGAGTAATACATAATCCAAGAATTTAAGCATGCCCTCACAAATACATATTTTCTTCTCACTTTTGGCACCCAGATTTTCATATTGAAGTTAGATTTAATACAGGGTTCAAGGGTACACTGCTTCTAGTTTTAAAGGAAAGAAAAATAAAATAAAAAATAAAAAAAAGAACAAGAAGAAACAAACTAAACATTATTAATTGCTTGCTTGCAGCACTTGAGCCTCCACTATATAATCATGTCAACAAATGCAACGATGCTAACAACATGAACAGACAACATCATTATACGTCTTCAACATGTGATTTTAGCACTGCAAATTGATTATAGGAGAATGAAAGATGCTTCATTTTCATTAGTTTTAGCTTGAGTTTCAACTGCAAAAGGGCACTGTAAATAATAAATTGTGATGTAATTAGTGCCATATTAGTGGTTTACTTACATGCACAGTTTGCATTTGCTGTAAATCTGCAATTGCCTTCTGCCTCGACTGCCATTTCCACAAAAAATAAAAAAAATAAAAAAAATAAAACGAAAATAAAATTTCAGACTCCATAAATTGTTCTTGCATTTAACCGCAAGTACACAAACATATTATCCCAGACAATGGATACACCATTATTTCTGAAGAATCAGCTTTGGAAAACCATTTTAGGGTCAGATGCATGCCAACATACTTAACAGAACACATCATTGAAGAAATAACAAGCCTTTTTCAGCTATAATTACAACAAAATTTTACTGAATATTCATTAGGTCTCAGTTGCATTATCGATTTATTAACATGAACCAATCCACTGAAAGATTTCTCTCAACAAATATATATATATATACTTCACGTGTGTTACATAACTGATTTTTTTCCACAAGCAACTATAATGTTTAAGAATGAAATGCAGTTGGTAATAAAATATAATTGGTAAGTATGTTGTTTATGTTTTATTGTTACCCTTCATAATCTGCAGAGCACCTATGAAAATATCATAAAAAGATAACAGTACTGAATGCCATGCTGACACAGAAACCTGGATTGGTAGGTATTCAGTGTGTTCAACTATCAGTTGGATGCAATACCTCCTAGCCAACTAGGCAGGAAACACTGGATTTGGTCCAAGGTTGGAGAGGGGACTTCTTCACTCCTCTTTTTCACACTTGACAATAAAAGAAAACCCTTCTTTTGTCAATTTTTTGTTGTCTTCACATTAACTACCTGATTTCAAATTTTGGGTGGATAGATCCTACTCATTTTTTTACGCAAAATCATGCTCTAAATCATTTTTAGATGCTATTTGGACAAAATTTTGGTTAATTTAAATTGTGCTTCAATGTTTGAAACTCCGAAAATAAAAGTTCAATGATCACGTTCAATACAGTATATCACAACTAAAAAACAAGATATAAAAAGTAATAATGGAAATCTAATACAAAGATTAGAATACAAATTAGTATCTTTAGAAACTCAATTTATATACAATTGACAATAGCATACTGAATCCTATGATCCACCAGTTCGAATCTTGATTGAAATCAGAGAGACATCCACTGATTCAATATCAATCGCAAGTTTGACTACCTTGAGGTGTGACATTAGTTTCTTCACATTCTTCGTAGTACACAACTTTGTATTCAGCTGAAAAGTTGATAGGCTATCAAAAAGAATTTAACTGTCACCACGATGGTGCCCCTCAAGAAAACAGTCTTTTTTTTTTTTAATGAGTTGACACTTCTCATATCCTACCTAAACAGTAGCATTACCATATATGGGTGTATCCTCCACTCCTTGCTTTTATAACTAATTCAAATGCCTAACAGACAATTTTATTATTAGTCTACCATATGCCTAGACTTCAACAACTTCATGATAAACAATGAGATAGAAGAAGTTCCAGCCTTCTTATTTTACAAGCATAAGAGTAAACAATAGGAGTATAGAACAATTGTTAAAGCTAAACTTCTTATAAGCCAATAAAACATTTTCAAGTCTTCAACACTCACACAAAAGCGAAAATTTAAGCCAAACCCTTATTCAAGATAATAACATTTTTATTTTCATATTCATAGAAAATTTACCAAAACAATTTTGTTTTTAAAAAAGCAAAAAAGATGAATTAAAGAAAACCACATTCCAAGTCAAATACAAACTTAATTTGTAGAAAAACTTGAAACTGGTTTCAAAAGCTACTCTTCAACATGCTAGGTTTATTCAACAACTAAGACTTTGACTAAGTCATCCCTTCTACAATAATAGGCTTCATTCACAACCTATAAAAAGTCCACTTATGAAAAATGATCAAAATAGATGAATTTAAGGGCATTGAAGAAGTTTTATCATTGCCAACAGCCAATATTATTAATTAATGAAACTAAATATGGAATTAATATGAGATTAAATGTTGTTTTGGGATAACATTTTGAGTCTATATAGGATTTAAGAATAGTAAAACTCTGAATGAATATTATATACATAGTATTGGTGGAGATAGGAGTGCAAAGAGAATGACATTCAAATCTCAAGAGATACCAATGAGTTTATGCATTTTAACTCATTTAACCATAGAGAAGTAATAAGAGATGATGTCAACCATACAATTAAAGCATCCAAGCAAGTAGGACTAAGTAGAATAGTGCTTCTAAATTATCATAGGCAGCGTTGTCAAGGCATTGCCTAGGCATCCAAGCCCCCTCAATGCATAGGTAACCACCTAGGCATTAGGAGGGGGCCTTCTTTGTAAATTAAAAAAAAATAAAATAAAAGGCCTTTTAATTAATTTTTTTTAAATTTTAACCTAAATTTAATAATGTCATTCTCAAACCTTTCAAAGTCAAATGACTCGAACCAGCTTTGACACTCCCGAGATCATCTCTGAGACTTTGGAGATCATCTCGACACTACGAAGAGCAACTCTGATGTCTTCTTCGATGTGCGACTTTGACGACTCTCTCCATCTCACTGAGCGTCTCTTCCCTTCTCTCTGCTCTCCATCTCTCTCTACTTTCTTTTTGTGTCTCTCTCTACTCCCTTCCTCTACTCTACGCCTCTCTTTGCGTCTCTCCCTATCTCTCTCTACTCTCTTTCTGCGTCTCTTCCTCTCTCTCTACTCTACGCCTCTCTTTCTCTCTCTACCTCTCCAGCAATTAGCTCGTCTTTTTGTAATATTATGATTATGAAATATGTGAACTTATAATGATCATGAGTTTATCATAATATATTATCTAATATATCATTATTTATAATTTTATAATTTATACATCATTAATTAATTAAATGTAAATTATAAATAAATAAAATTATATAAAGTATTAAACAATTCTTTAGAGAAATGTATGTATGTGTGTGTGTATGTGTATATATACATATATTGAGTGAGAGACCAATAAATAAATAAATAATTTTTCAACGACCTTTAAATAATTATTTTAAGGAACGCCTAGTCCTCGCCTCGCCTTGCCTTATGGAGGCTTGTCGTCTTAAACTGCCTTACTGCCTTAACAATATTGATCATAGGACAATTTATATTCCTATGATCACACATTTAGATTTTAGACTCATGCAATAAATAGTACGAGTAGTCTCAATAAATTATAAAATGAGACTGACTAAAACAATATGGACGACAAATGCCATTGGATGCACTAATAATGAAGAGTGAACCACAAAGAAATATGAAAATGAATAATGAAGAGCAGAATGAGAAAAAGGAACTTGTATTTGATCCTATATAGCTGGAAAAAGGTTTTGCTGCATGAAGTTGAGCACTTGCAATCATAGCCATCGGCATCAAATAAAAGAACTACTTGGGCCTTCCTTTCCTAATTAAACAATGTAGTAGATTTAAAAAGCTGGATGTCATTCCTAAATATTAGGGATGACATATTTAGGAATGACAGCGTTTTTAGGGACAGAAAACGCAATGACATATTGTTTGGGAAAAGATTAGAATGCAAGCCAGTTCTTAGGTGTTTGCGGCTAAAATTTTAGAAGGTCCTTTCCTGCCGAACTGGTTATTTGATTGGGGAGAATGTATGTTTAACATTTAATTAGTCATCAGTTGGTTGATGGCTTGTATTCCAGTTTCAGTTTTTTGATAAAATCTTGTTTCTTATTGAAAAAAGAAAACCAAGTTGATGTCATTGAAGATAAAATTGACAAAAATATATGTACCGACTGGTTGGTTGCCCATCTCTCGTAATAATGAGTGTATCTCTCTAAAGAGTTTTTAGCCATCTCCCTTCTTTTTTCAGCCTCATCATACTGCAAGTGTACAAAAATCCCAAGCATATATGTTATCAGTTCAAAATGTGATAACTCGGCCTACCAATACCATCAGACTAAGATACTCGTAAGGAACAGATAAGAACAATAGGAACAGAACAAAACATACTGCTCCTTCTTGCTTTGCTGTTTCATAACGGTTGCATGCATAAAAGCCTCCCGTCCTCTCACCATGATCAGACCACGAACCAAGGCATAGCCTGTAACCATAAATGTATAAAGGACAATAAATGAGAAGAAGAACATAACTGCTGCATACCAAAAACAAATTTAATAATAAATAATGTAATCTCAACCACATTCATTCATGATGAAACACTTTATCTTGCTCCTTACAAGTGAAACACTCAATGCAACAATAAGATAGTCATGGACAAGTCACTACTCAAGATTATCTGAATCTGCACTGTCCAATATATTTATAACAGAAAATACAATCTTACCAGCAAAACTCAAATTTACAAGGAGGAGTACATGTAATGTGCATGCAACCCTGGTTCTTCTCAATTGGCCTCTTGCATTTAGGACATGGCTTGGAATTAGCTAATATCCTGAATATGACATCAGTGAAGTAAATTAGCTCCTATCAAGGG
Source organism: Tinospora cordifolia (assembly GCA_030144865.1). NCBI lineage: Eukaryota > Viridiplantae > Streptophyta > Magnoliopsida > Ranunculales > Menispermaceae > Tinospora > Tinospora cordifolia. The sequence continues at coordinate 10,520 of JAJIYU010006249.1, read as the reverse complement.
GGAAAAGGGAAAGAGATTCTGAAAGAGATAATACCAAGAAAGAAAATAATTTAAATTTAAAGACAAAAGGGTAAGGTGACACACTAATTGAATATATGAAAAAATAATAATAATAATACATAATTTTCTGCATAAATGAATGTCTTTAGCAGTGTAATTCTATCAATATGAAAATAATAATAATATATGAAAATAATAATAATAATAATAATAATACATAATTGCTAAAGAGAAACAAGTGATGAAGCATGGTCAATGAAGAGTAAATAATGAAAATAGGAACATAGTTATGAAGAACATGAATTGGAATCAAATTGTTCCATAGTTTTCTAAATCAAATAAAGACTCAAGTCGATGAACAATAAAATTTATGTAAATTGTATGATCGTCTATAAAAGCATGCATTTTTATTTTGACATTCATAAGAACATGGAACACAATTTATAATTTGGTTAACTACAAAAATATATTAAAGTAATGGCTACAAACAATAGTCTAAGATACATTGAATACATATTTTTACTTCTAGAAAAGTTCTTGTGAACGGCATGAGTGTTAAGACCTAAGCCATGAAGCAAATGACTTTGAATTGTGAAGTATAAGATTCTACTATTTTTTTGAATTTACTATAAAATTAAAAATCATTGAGATTCATGCTAAGGACCTGAACTGATTCCCTTGCATCGAACTGTGAATAGTAAAATTCATCAATTGGAATCATGATTTGAAAACCATGAATGGGACATCAACTAATGTTGTCAAGGTGCCAAGGCGGGTGCTACAACTCAATTGGGCCCATCTAGGCAAGACATTGCCTAGGCATTTTAAATAATATCTATATAAAACTTTCCAAGTGAATAATTACTTAATTTCACATACAAACAATTTTTCCGACAAGATGCACACACACATACATATGAACTCCGTACATAGAGTTTTGATAGGAAGAGATTTGCCCATATTCTACAGTCACCAATATTGTTTCGCCAAACTAAGAATAGGAAAAAGATATCAAAAAGTTGGCATGTAAAGAAAGTATAACAACTTAAGAATCATTTTTGATGTATGCTCTATGATGAAAAGGAATATATTTGCAATAATACAGCTGCTGCATAAAATAGAAGATTAGAACTAGAGGATAAAGAAAAAAGACAACTGCAAATCTTGTAACAATTCCTGCTTAGATATCTTGTCTAGCAGGAGTTTTCTTTTATAATTATTATTAATGTGATTCTAGTTTCCTTTAAAAAAAAAAAAAAAAAAAAAGACATAACTTACTAGTGGAAACATGTATACAACACTAGAAAAGTTAATCCACCGTTGCAAGCTTGAAGCTTCACAAATACGTAAGTAACAATACGAGGTAAAAAAAGAAAACTGCGTTCTACATATGCATAATGATCCCTTAAACTTTAAGTAGTAATAATAATAATAATTCAATGAAGCCCACTTCCTACCTGAAGCATGGTCTAGGCAATCTAGTTGCAAATGGCCTAACTCCTAAGCCATGTACTAGTTGTTGCCTAAGCAGCTCAAACCCAAATGCAAGGCCAGTCGAGCAATGGGCCCCACCACAAAATCTTCAAGGTCCCACATACCCAAACACACACACATATTATTTGTAATTATTTCTATTTTTTAATATCATTTTTAACTTATTTTTAGGCCTTATTAATTTATTTGAGCCTTAGATTTTGAACCAAAATTAACATAACTATTTCTTTTTGAGACTATGGTACCTTTCTCTTATGATCCGAAAGCATAACTGAATATATAAACAAATTAAATTTCATTTTTTTTAAATTTATTTTAGAACCATTTAAAAAAATCTTAATTACCTTGTTTAACTTTTTTTTTTTTTTTTTGAAACAGAAACTAAGATTATATTACTAATAAAAGAGGATTACAAGCTATTGAAGCATAGTCCGCTTGATGAGGTATCCAAGATACAAAACTGAAAGAAAAGAAAAAGAACTACAACAAATGTAATATACTAATTACCTTATTTAACTATTGCTCACACTAAAAATCTTATCACAATTTACAATCCTTTTTTTTTCTTTTTTTTTTTTTGAGAATATGTTATCCTTTACTTTAAGATCGGACCAGTCCATAGGAGCCCCAACCCACTCACAAGGCTACAAGATCAGGAGAACCAGAGCATAAAATGGGTCCACCCAACACAAGGAGTTTGAATAAGCTTGAGGAAGAAAGTTAGACGTTAAGCCCACAATCTCTTGCTTGGGTCATGATTCCTACCAACCACGCCTTTAATACCTTAATGGGTTCCATTCATAAAATATTGAGACAATTGTAACTTAAAATAAAATGTTTTCAATGTTGTACTATCAACAAAACTCAACTACGAAGATCTTGAAAACCATTTTACAACCCAAAGTCTTAAAGAGATGAAAGATCTGTGATTTTAACTAAAAGACCTGAAAATAGCAATCCTATGATCGAATGACATTCTTTCCTTCTTCTTTTTCTTTTGTCTTGTCCAACCTTTCCCTCAATTTTTGCTTCGTTAGCCACTTGTTTCATTGTTTTTATTTTTCAACTACTTCCACGTTACTACTCAATAGTATTTTTTTTTCCTCAATTCACCAACCACTATCCCTATTTGCTAAACCCTTTTTCTTTTTGTTTTTTTGTAAAAAGAAAAAACATGAAATTACCTTTACTATTCAATTAATGACACAATGTTGAAGTTGTTAGAATGACAAACCAGTACTTTTCTTAAACTTGTTACTTTTTTATATTTATGTTAATTTAAAATAACTTCCTATTTAGATTAGTTTTGTAATTGTATTATACTGAAATTGTGACTTTTATTACATTAATATTGTGGTTTTATTGTATAAATTCTTTGATTTTTCATGTATTTTAAAAGAATGCTTTTCAAATATCTTCTATTATGCCACCTTGGACCCAAATAGTCAAGACCAACTTGTGCCTAGGCATAGCCTTGAAAACACTAGCATCAACTCAAAAATGTTACTAAACAACAATGAAACACGATTATAGAAGTTCAAAAAGAGTCGGCTTTTACGCATTCATGCATGGTATGAAAATTCAACAAATTTTGACGAAATTAGCCAAATTAATTGGGTCATTTGGACAATTGAAACGAAATTCACCTGTAATTATAAAAATATAAGATTTCATTGAAATCTTCGAAAAAATTGGCAAGGTTTTCCTAAAATCAAAGTTTTTACAATTTAAAAAAAAATCATAAAAGTCGTCATGGAATGAAAATTCGTCGAGATTCGCCGAAATAATTCGGATTTTCTGGTTATCGAACCAGAGTTCAGTTGTTAAAAAAAAATTACAAAAATTCGACAAAACTTTGAGAATTTCGACAAAACTTCGAAGATTTCGACGAAATTCGTGAAAATTGAAGATTTTGATGAAATTCGTGGAAAACTCAAGTAAATAATATATAATTCTTAGCATGTACAATAAACACTAAATCTTGTTAATGTTAAAAGACAAGTTTGAAACCATTATATTTATACTTTTATATTTAAAATATATTAATTTATATTTATTTTTATCATTTGTAATAGAATTTATGCATATTTTTGCATTTAACGTACAATTTTTTGAACTTCTCCAAGTCGACAATTTTTTACAAAACTTCTCTCGAATTTCTCGAACTCTTCGAATTAATTCTGATTTTGAAAGGTCGAAGTTGAGGCGAAGTCGAATTTTCGTTCCTTGAAAATCGTAAAAAATGGCATTTTTTTAAAAGAATCTATATGGCACATAGAGATTCATCTTTATAATCATAGATATTATTAAAAAAAAATTCTATAAATGAAGAAGATTGAAGGCGAGATATGTTTAACTGGTGAGTGACTATCCCAGAGAAAGAAGAACGAATTGTAGCTTGAAGGAGAGACTGCAAATAGAAGAAAGAAAAAAGAAAAATAAGCTTAGAACCTAGGAGGAAAAGCATTGAGAGAAGAACAAAAAACGAGAGTTGTGTGTTGTAACCAATAGAGAAGATCGAATATACTTGTGCTTGTAACGACTGGCTAGCCAGTGACAAATTGAGCTATAGTTTATGTTTGCATGACAATTAGAGTTTGACGATAAGTTTCTCTTTCTTTCTTTATTTATGTTTTTTTATAATAGCTTTTAAGTTAATATGCATGATGTATATTAAACATTGTTAATATTAAAATACATGTTCAGAACCATTATGTGTACTTTTATTTGTAAAATGTATTTATTTATCTTTGATTTCATCATTTTTTAAAAAATTGTGCATATTTTAGTATTTATATAAAATTTTTTAAAACTTTTCTAAGTCAGTAAATATTTACAAAATTTTTTTTGAATTTCTCGAACTTTTCTAATTAATTTTAATTTTTAAAGGTCAAAGTTTAAGGCAAAGTTGAATTTGCGTTCCTTGCATTCATGCTACATCTCCAGAATACTGCATGCAATTTAAAAAATATCAAGCTCATATTGAAAGTCTCTGAACGAAAATGTGACACAGATTAGCAGCAAGAGAGAATATGGATCTCTGGTTCACTACCAACCATTGAAGGTTCTAGAAATGCTACTAAATTACATGCAATTGCACCCATAATTACTCCAAGAAAAGCTTCAAATTTCTTTGGTTATCCAAAGTGGCTAGGGCTCCCCTTAAAGAGGAGTATGGACTCTTCTTACATCAGTCAAATATATATATATATATATATAAACGGATGAAGAAAGGTAAGAAACTAATAGAAAGCAAAACTATAATCTACAAGGTTTTTCAAAAATCATCTCCTTCACAAATTCCAATTACTCAAAAAAAAAGTAGCTAATTAGATTTTTTTTCTTTTTTTTGAAAAGAGTAGCTAATTAGATTGGACTAACTAAAAAAACCAGAAATATAACAAATTAAATGATAACAAAACCCAACTTTCTCCCTCATAACCAATGGTAATAAAACATCAAATCTTATCATTCAAATGAAAAGAGTTGTTCATACTCTACTAAATCGGAGAAAAATAAAGCAAAAAGGCTCAACATTAAAATTTGTATATTTCCATACTAAATCAACTTATATATCTGACTTCAGTAGATCATATTACTTGTAAATTCAGTTAAAAATAAGTAGACATGATTCATAAAAATAAATAAGAATATATACAAATATATAAATTACAAAAATTCTTAAATATCCATATTCAGATATAATACCCGATATTCGTGGATATTAAAGTGCATTCAGATACTCATATATTAATTGGATATGGAATGAATTCCATACCATGTTTAAATTTAATCTATGTCCAAGTCTGTGAATGAATTATGCAAAACATATTGCAAAAGAGGGCACAAACTCTTAATGGCAAACTTCACATAAGCTCAGCTGCAGACAAAACCGAAAGAAGACCCACAAAAATAAAACACAAAAGCAAAGATTTGGTGAGACCAATTACAACATCTAAAGCTTCAGGCACAATTGAATGGCAAAATAGCAACTATTTTATTATTATATTGACTAATGCTCACTAGTGAAAAGTGTGGAAGGCGAGGAACACAAGGCTTTTCAAAGACAAATCAATTTTCCCTAGGGAGATGTTGGAAGAATCTCAGTCCCTTTGCATCTTTCTGGATTAGTAATTGTCCTCTCTATTTGGGGTATTCTATGTTGGGCTAGCCTAGAGGATGGGGCAATGTTTTGGAGGTTAGAAGAGAGGAGTTGGAGAGAGGGACCAGTGAATAACCTCCAAATAATTATTTCATGGTCCCTTAGATCGATTTAGACCTCGCCTAAGCCCCGCCTTGCCATACATACCCAATCCAAACCAAACCAGCCAACCCAACATTAGGATGGGTTTTACTCTCTATCTAGGGTGGGTCGAGCCTACTCTTGAAAACTTGATTTTGTCGCGTTGAGTTCAGGCTTAGTGGAAATACAACCTGTCATTACCTGAACCAGCCCTTGCACTAAAAAAGAAGAAAGAAAACCCTAAATTCTTAAGTTTATGATATTGAAACCCCTACTCTCTGTTCTCTTTATGTGGCAAGCCAAAACCTTGACACAACCCAACCTTACCTCTCTTCTACTCTCATACAAATGAAAATCGGCTCTCTCTCCTCTGCTATATTTGCCTCCTTCCTCTCCCTTCTACAACAGAAACAAGTGATGAATTGGCCCTCTTTGCATTTGAAAATCCCAGCAAGAGAGGATGAAAAGTTCCAAGGGATTCTTCAATTGTGACTTTCGAAGCAAAGAACAATGACAAAAACTCCACTGTTTGTTATTTTTTAAGAAAAAGGAAAGAAGGAAACCCACTACCACGCAGAGTTGAATCTCGTTCTTTTTTCTTTTTCCCCTTTTTTCCTTCTTTATAAGCATACTTGAATGTTCTTTTGATAAATAAATTCTCATTCTTTTCCTCCATACATATTTCTTTTTTTGCTGTTGCTGGTTTTTTTTTTTTTTTGGTTCAAGATTTTACAATCTTCTAGGTGCAGCGCTCATTATTAAAAAAATAAGAAAATGATCACCAGGTCAACCCAACAACCCAATGAAATGGACCCATGAAAAATAGGGTACAGCCCTTAACATGAGCAGTGTCAAGTGGCCTCTCGTTGACACTGACGCCACCCAACATGATCAGTGGTTGGCTTTTGGGATTTTGGGGTCAAAACTGATTCAGACACAATCCATGCACACCCCTACCACTGGTACAAGCCCCTTAGTGAAAGATGATGCATATGCACATAGAAAAGCTAGCTTTGAAAAGCATTAAGATTCAGAAAAAAATAAATGATTGAAGGAATTTTCAATTACCAGTCAATCATCCAACCACGTCAAAACATGCATAAACACATAAATAATGATCAATGAGTCACTTGCAACATCAAATTATCCACAACGCAAATGCAATACCAATATGATGCTCATCCAAACTTCAAAATGATATGCTCTTAAATAATACCAATTCATATTTTCAGATTCAGCACTGTTCTTCAAAATCCATTTTGCAACAGTACCACAGTCCACTGGTCGATGAGCCTCCTCAGTACACTGCAAGGTAAAATGATTCAGTGAGTTTAGCAAGCACTCTTAAATGGAACAACATGACAATAAATTTTATATGTATGGTAACTTACATTCCAGCAAAAGCTATATGTACAGTTGCAAGAGACATCATAGCTGCCACTGCCAACAACAAAATCTACTGCATAATCACAGCCAGGTGCAGGACACCATTTGGTCTACAAAAGAAAAGAAGAAACTATTTAAAAGAGAGAGAGAGAGAGAGAGAGAGAGAGAGAGAGAGAGAGAAATAAAGAAGAATAAAACTGCAAGCAAGAAAACCAAGTCATTGTTGCAAAATCAACACCACAACACAAAATGACCATCAAGATGTCAATTTGTTGTCTCCGTGGCAATTATCATTATAATGTAAAATAATAAGTGAACCTAATTTACAGTTCAACACTACCCTAAGGAAAGCCAATTAGAAACTTTATTGAATACAAAAAAGGACAGCAAGATTAACAAAAACTCAAAAGCAAGAGAATCATGCCTATATCTTTGAGTATTGATGCCTCGAAGGATCAGAAATAACTAAAGACCCTAGGAGCTAAGCATTATGGCACAGACTGAGGAGAATGTTGGACCAAGACCAGGATCAGGCACCTGCCACCATGGTCTCTCCCACACACACAGGTAGGATATTTGAAGCCCCCACACTCCATTGCAAGAAGGACAACTACCAATTACTAAAGCATGTTTAATTGGTGATCAATGTGTGTGAAAAGAACAGAAAATATGATGTGAAGGATAGTCCCTTTAGATTACAGCCAGGACCTATTTCAGCCTCGACCAAGAGGCCCACCTTGGCTCCAACAAGGAGGCCATATATCAACCCTGACCAAAGCCTTTCCCATGCTACAGCCAGAAGCTTCCTCGGCCATGATCAATTTGTCACACCCACAATGACTGAAGCGACACACCTTTTTTTGGACAAGAAACAAAAAGAATATTCATTATAACAAGTTGGAGAACTGTACAAGAAAAAATCGACAAGAGTGAATTAACCACCCCTTTAGAGATCTATCTCATACACCTTCATAAGTAACCATTTTATCCTCAAAGATTCTGTAATTCTGCTCTTGCCATATTACCCGGACCACAACAAAAAACACCACTCCTTAATCGTCCTTTAAATTCTTAGGGCACTCCTTGTTATCTTGGAATGCCATAAGGAAGATATTGCAGATAATCACCCCCATTAAAGCATATAAACCCATCTTTGCCAAACCTCATGAGATGACTAGATTCCGCATGCATTCGTCACAAAATTTGCTGCACACATGGATCTCTCATTCATCCCCCAAAGCCTAACTTCGGTATGAGAGTATTTTCAATGCCAGTGTTGTTAAGGCGGTTTAAGATGCTAAGATCCATAGGGCTAGGAGGAGCCTAAGTGAGGACTAGGCAGTCCTTAAAATAATTATTCCCTCTTTAAAAACTCAACAATTTTGGAAGACAGTTTTGTTCACTATCTGGTATGCTATTTGGGAGGAAAGAAACGCAAGAATTTTTGAAGACAAAAGAAAGCAGATCAAAGTCATATGGGTAAGATCTAATGCACTTTTTGCTACCTGGATTTCCACCTCTAGATTAGGAAAAGGATATAGTTTTTGGGAATGGCTTTATAACGGGGTGAAATTCTTAATTCCATGTAATATGTGTAATCGTTATTGCCAAATATCTCATCTAGATGTACTTTTTTAAAAGTAATATATAATATCTAGTTTCTTTTCAAAATAATAATAATAATAATAATTATTCCCCAAAAAATTATTTAAAAGTCCCTAACTATATATATATATTATAATTATTTATTCATATTACGTATAAATTATAATTATTATATATAATTAAAAGTGAATCATTTATTATAAACGTATAATTAACTATATATAATTATTATTATAAACTATATAAGCGATTAAAAAAATAATCCCTCCAAAATTCGGCTCGTCGAGTCACGCCAAGTCACTTAATCGCAAAGATGTTGTAGAGATGATTGTCGAAGTCGCTAAACGGAGTCGCCGACTAGTTCGACTGGCTCAAAGAAGATGATCATTCGACTAGTTCAAACCAGTCCAAGAGTAAAGAGTCAAAGAAGACAACAAACGAGATTGGAGAGACGAAGGAGAGAGTAGAGAGATCCAGGAGTCGTCCCCCCCCCCCCCCCCCCCCCCCCCCCCCCCCCCCCCCCCCCCCCCCCCCCCCGCCCCGGCCCCCCCCCCCCCCCCCCCCCCCCAAACCCAACACCTAGACCATTACCTAGGCGCTAAGGGGCCTGGGCGCCTTGACAATACTGTTCAATGCCAGCCCCCATTGTAGGTCATACAAAGGACGATCAACTAGAGACTAGGTAGCTCAAAGCAAAAGGTAAAGTCAACAGTTTGTCAGTTGTTATCATCTGATTTCTTTACATGGGTATTAGTGACAATATTTTTGGTTGAAACAAAGTTCACTCCTGGGGACAGTGCATCTACTATCATAGTTGTCAATCATGAATAACAAGGAGATTTTTCAAAGGCATTGCAAATGGCAAGAGAGTAGCGCAATTTGAAATGAGATGTGACATAACCAATTAGATGCACTAACAAATTATGAAAGATACAACTATTCATTATGTAAATGTAGCTTAGCCATTAATAGGAGCAAAATGGGAGGAATTGATTCGTTTAGATATTGCTGAAGAAGCAGCCATAAGCATTGAGCTGTCAGAATCCTAAGGTCGATGGATAGGAGGATAGAGAGGGAAGACAATTCTGAGCTAATGGCTGAGAGGAAAAAGCTAATAGAGGAAATTCATTTGTTGGAATTCAAGCAAGAAAGGAGAAGCAGACAAAGAGCTAAAACAAAGTCGGCCACGTGAGGGGATGTCAATTCAAGATACTTCCATAGAATTCTTTCTCTACAAAAGTCCAGAAGCATGATCGCAAAGCTAGTAGACAAGGCGGGGCATCTCAAGGAAAATGAAAAGGAAATTGAGGATCTAATTACTCACTATTTTAGCACTCTGTTCAATGAAAATTCAGATCTTAAAAGGAAAATTGAAGGAGTGAAGTGGCACGGAATTAGTGATGAAGAAAAAAAGGTGGTTGGAGAAAGATTTTAAGCTAAAAGAGATAAAAGATGCGGTCTTCAGCACTAATGGGGATAAAGCCCGAGGTCTAGATGATTTTACTATGGCTTTCTTTCAATCAACATGGAACATAGTAAAACAAGACATCTTAGGATGCATGAAGGAATTCTAAAAAGACGCTATCATCACCAGGAAGGTGAATGAAACTTACATTTGTCTGCTTCTGAAAAAACAAGAATCCATTTGGGCTGAGGACTATCGTCCTATCAGCCTCACGACAAGTTTATACAGGATCATGGCCAAGGTTCTCGCTAACAGAATCAGAAATATTCTTCCCACCACTATCAATAAACATCATTCTTGAAGAAACTCTTAGCGAAAACTGGCCAG
>JAJIYU010006248.1:0-20927 GCA_030144865.1 Tinospora cordifolia | reverse complement strand
TGCATTAAATAGGTAGAATTCATTTGATCCACTTGAGGAACTAAATAATTGGTACAAGTCATAGTTAAAGATAACAAATGGTATTGTTAATGACAATAAAAGGATGTCATTACCTAAGTTCAACAAATTAATAATTGGTATGAGTAATCCGGTAAATGCATACAAAATGCACCTAAAACCATATTAAATGACACAAGTATGGTGTGTGAGAATAGAATTTATTTTGAACCTAAGCATTTGAGAAATATTTAATATCAAGCTCTCAGGAAAATGAACAACTAATTGGCTACTATTTTATACATATTGCTATTTGGGTCTTTTTTAAATTGATTAAATAACCCACCACAAATTACATTTATTTGATCCCAAAGCTTGTTTACTAAATATAATCTTAAAGATCGTCATTCCTAGAAATGGGTGTAAGGTGGATGTATTTGAGCAAATAGAACCTTTTGTTTTTAATCTATAATGGGATGGGCATTTTAATTAGTACATTTTATTCTTAAATTGAAACACAATTCCGTTCAGTCTTTGACATAAAATTTAAATATAATTTTTAAAAATAAAATGTGACCCTATTTTTATTAATTTATAGTTGATAAAAACATATTTGATATTATATTCAGAAAATATTTTTAAAATCTGAAAAGTCATATTGTGTTTTTACACAAATCAAGTTAAAAAACTCATGTGAGTCCATCAATTATATGTAACTAAAAGAAAACCCCCAAAAATAACTTTTGTAAGTTATCTAAAAATAAATTCATTATAATTATTTTTTTAATCCCTATGAACCAATTCTTCCTCTTCTTCTTTTTTTTTTTCCACTGTTTATATTTAAATACAAATAACTGAATTTAAAATGATGGCAAACCCAAAATCTTGGGCAAAGTTAACTATCCATGTATATTATCACTACAAGGCAAAGGGTTTTTAGTCACTAAAGATTAGTGAATTTGTTGTTGTAAGTATTCAATAATGAAAAATATATCATCCCTAGTCTATTATCGTATGCCCATTATTGGTTATCAATAGCAACGAAGTAAAATTTTCATCAACAATGCAATCATTTTTGTGACGATTATAACAAATTTTTACAACAACATTCAAAACGTCACTAAAAACTTGATGAACTTTATTGGTCATCGTTATTGTTTTATCTGCGACAAACAAATATTTTTTTATAAATAGTTTTGATGACAAATGAAATTCGTTAAAAATTGTACTTAATAAATAACAAATCATTTTGTCACTTAAAAGAATTTCCTACAAAATAATAAGATTAATAAATATGAAATAAAACGATCACCATGACATTTAATGGCAAATTCTCGTTGCAAATATTATTTAATAACATTATAGTTTCATCATCATTTATTTAAGGACAAAAAAAATTATCGCTGTTTTCGATTAGTTATAAAAAAATTTCTAAGTTTAAAAATGTTGCCTATTATAAATTTGTCGGAAAGTTATAATTGTTGTGACAAATAATTTTATTATTTATCTTGCCAATTAATATATATTTCTTTTATTTTATTGCAACTTGTATAAATATGAATACATTAGACATAATATCAAACCTCTAGATATCACCACAAACTTTATAATAATATATTTAAAATATAATAATATTGATGTCACAAATCACATAATGAATTTACTACTCAAAACAAGTTCAACTATTCAATGACAACATTAGACAAATACATGTTTAACAAATAGCTGAATATCTAAAAAAATTTAACTATCACCAAACATTCAAAAAATGTTTAAATTTTTTAAATTAATAATCATATTATAGAACTTAGACCTTTCATAAAAATGGAGCATGCATAAAGTGTTGTAGGCCTCTTGCTTCCTAAAAAAAATAATACAAGTATTTAATTCATGTTATTAGAGAATTTTGACAACAAATATTTTAAGTTATAAGAGATAAAAGACATATATACGTAAACTAATTGGCAAAAAGATAAATAATTATCTCAATTAATACTATTAGAGAATTACTCCAAATTTTATTTATTATTTGATATGTGAAAATATTGTAATGATATATCTAACTATAATGCAATAAACTTTTTAAAATAAAAATAAAGAGATTTAGAAGGATAAATTATAACATAAAACATACTTATATAATACTATGATTGTACCACTTTAAAATGTATTAAAAATTGGTAAAATATAGTAAAATGAATGCACTAAACGAATACTATAATAAATCAAAATAAATGATGCTTACTTAGTAATGATCAATTCAATCACCTAATTATGAGAATTGATCATTTTTAAGTAAGCATCATTTATTTTGATTTAGTCTAGTATTTGTTTAGTGCATTCATTTTAATATATTTTATCAATTTTTAATGCATTTTAAAGTCGTACAATCAAACATTGACATTACTAGACTAAATCAATGTCTGATGGCATAGATATTACTTCAATTTGTGCCAAAGCCTCCTCAAATTCTTTGTACTGATTTAAAAAGCAAAAAAACAATCTTTGCTGCTACCAACTCTTTATTATCAGCAATTAACTCATCCATTTTTTTTTTGAGATTCTTGGTACATTTGCTTCATATCATTTTTTGATAGTACATAGATGGAGTTACACACAGAAAAACATGTTGATTTTGCTCTGCCCTATGTCCTAAACTCTTAACTTAACCTAATTTTGGCCCCAATACCTGTTATAAACAAAAATTAATTAATGAACATATTATACTAAATTAAGAAGAAAAATTCCATGGTATGAAATTTACATCTTCTATAATAATGTCCTTATTAATAAGGTTGGTGTTGTCTCTAATTTCAACTTCTTGTGTAATTCTTTCATTTTTTTTCCACCAATTTTCTTTATTAAAAAATATAAATAAGAGGTAAAAATATGTAAGTCTAATAATTTGTGATTTTCAATACAACCAAATGATAAAAAATATATATAGGTTCTAATTTATGCACCATTTTAATTACATGCATAACTTATAATGTTATGTACATTTAAATAAAACAAAATATAACAAACAAGTTCAAAATTGAGTATCAATTTATAAGTTGCATAATTGATCAAGTTTTTTTTTGACAAATATTTTTCAAAATCTCATTTAACTTAACAAGCTTAAAAAAATTGAATCTTGTACAAAATTTAAGATACACTAAATTACATTATAATAACAAATAAATTACAACAAAGTCATTTCATACCTCAATGTTGAACATAAATTGGCTTATATGGTTTTCTACAGCCTTCTTTGACAACCAAGTTTTTCCTTCTTATTTTTATAACATTCTTCATATAGATCAATACGAAATAATTGATTTTTAGTTTTAGGGTGATGCTAATTGAATCACATATCATATATTTATTTAGATCATTTAATCTCAAAATAAATTAAATTACAATTTACTTACATTATACTCCCTAAAATGTAGGAAAGATTGTGATCATGCACAATGTGGGGTATCTGCCCTGGCTTTGTTCCTTGCATTTGTTGCACACTTTTTTTTTTTACAAATCCAAATATTTATTATTACAACAATATTTTATTGACATATTTGTTTAGTTAAATAATTTTGGATGCATATCTTATAAGATCCTTTATTAATAAATTTTAATAGCAATCTCAGTCTTCCTCACATATATAAGCCATTTTGTTATTACGATAATTTCTTTTGTGTCTTCTAATGAATCAAATGACCAAAGTAGATGTCGAAGTTCATGTCAATAGTTTTTGTACCTTGTCATCATGTTATCATCAATGCATTTAAGTACGTGAGGAACTAATAAGTCAATGTCGAATTTTTCTATACAATACATTATTAATTATGATTAATGTCACTCAAAAAATAAGATAACTAAATACAAAATAATAAAGAATTAATAATTTTAAGTAGAGAAATAATAAATAATGCAATCATAAAATAGTAAAGAATTATGTAGTACTATGCATTGATATATGCATGTTTTGTCAACTTCTGGGATTTGTCTCTACTTTTCATATTTTAGTGGAGCAAATGCTTGTACAGTTATCCCACACTTAGTAAAAAACATAGTAGAATTGTTGCATATCAAATTTCCAATCTTAGGATATACATTAAGGCAAATACAATCGTTAGCTTGCACTATTTTCTAAATCCCAAGATCTCCTGTTTTCTTTCACTCGGGTTTAATAGTGCTCGTAGAACTTGTAGATAAAAAATAACAAAAATCTTGATATTTTGATAAAATGGTAGTTGCTAATATTTGCAACAATAAAAAAATTGTTTCTTATACAAGTTAAATTTGATTATACTAGATGAATCACAATTAATATATATTAATTTTCATTCTTAAGGTTGAACTTTCAGTATGTATCTACTTATTAGTATTGTTAATAGTAACTTTGCATGTGCGAGAGCCCAGAGCCATGTGTTAGAAAAAATTGAAATATAGAAAACAACTAGTTGTAATATATAAATCACAATGAAAATATTTTTTTTAAAAAAAGAAAACTAAATATTTTAGAGGAAAAGTTATGTAAACCATTAATGAAAAAATGTTAAATTACCATTACTTGTCGTTCAACTAATCATCATTACTATCGATGTGCACATGAACATCATTATCAATATAGTATAGTAGTCAAGAATAATAGTATCGTCATTTCCCCCTAACTCCAAAAAAGATTTTGTTGATTGCCATTCATAAACTTGTCTATTGATTGAACTAGCTAATGCAGCAAACTCCCGAGGTAGGTCATCCCTATCTAATAAACCATGAGAGGATGAATCTATAAAAGGTAAATATGCCCTTTTAGAGGACATATTAATTTGAAATAGATCTTGTTCATTAACATTTGCATCAAAATTTTCTTCATCATTATATACCTCATTTCATGCTTCAAGTTTCCATTTATTTTTGGAAGGAAGACGTCGTATAATCCACCAATTATTCCCTAACCTCGTGTCCATAAAGTACCACAATTATGTTGCTTGAGTTTCTAGTATGAAAGGATTGCTCTTATACCATAGTGCATTAGTGCTGATTGAGATGATGCCATTATCAGTTGTTATTCCCCCTTTCTTAAGATTAGTGTCATGCAAATTGCATTTGAAAAAGACTACTTGGTATGCTCCTATACATATAAACTCAATGATTTCTACTAGACTACCATAAAAGTCTACCACTTGATCATCGTGATCCTAAATTAAGTTGATAAAAAAAATAACAAACAGAAATATTTTTTGTTTAAGCATCAATGTAAGTAACATATAAAGCGTTATAAGAAAAAAAATACTTTCTTCTCAAACCATCGAGGGAATAATTTTTGTTCTTTAAAGAATATCATTCTAACTTTTTTGCATCAGTTCATTCCTATGTTGCCTGCAATATGTGATATCAATGGTAATTTGTAGTCATAAATAAAAAATAGTTAAAAAAATATTAATAAACTTATAAGATATATGGTTCCAACATATCACAATTGTGCAATATGAACCAACATGTTATGTCAAATTCTGTTGATGACATAATATTATGTTCAATACTTCTGAAAGTTTGAGCTTGTAATGACCCGTACTTTAAGACACTGAATCAACGAGATTGACGTGTATTTTTTATGTATTTTAGTTTTTATTTATTAATAAAAATACTTGATTTTCTCCCGTTTTCTAATTTTATGCAATTAATGCAAGAAATCATGAATAATTCAAAAAGAAACTCAAAAAGAAAAAAATGCAATTGGGCTAAAAAAAGATGATGAAGTTAAAATAATGTATTTATATGGAATTAGTTATTAGAAAAATGGATTAGTTGACCAAGTTGGAAAATCAACTTTGATGGGATAGTAGAGAGCATGCATGCAATTGGCTAAATTATTTTCACTTGGGTCACCACCTTGGACAAGTAGATGCATGACACATGGCAACTCTTGCCATGTCAACAAACACACTTTCTCTCTACAAGAAAGCACATTTCTAGAAACTTAGATAAAGACAAAAGAGATGACTTCAAAAAAAAAAAAATCAAATCAAAAGAATCCAAGAAAATTCAAAATAAAAAGAAGATAATAATAAATTAAGATGTCTCATTCTTCTCTCCATCTAGGCCAAACCAAAGAAAAATAAAAGATGAGAAGGAAACCAGTAGAGCTTCTTTTGGAGCTTGGATTTGGGTAAAGAAGAGTGTGAATTTGAGCTTGAGAAATAAGAAGTTGAAGAGGAAAATGATTTATACAACATAGTCCAATTTCAAGTGATTTGGAGGTGGTGCTCTTGGACGCTAAGAGTTTTGAGCTTGATATTGTTGTTAGCAAGTATAACATTTCTCATTTCAATGTTGCTTTTGAATTTGCTATCGGTTCTATGAGATTTTCTATGATTACATGCGTTATATGCCATTAGAATATATTGATCTTCGTGACATTTTAATACTTCTCCAAATCTGGATTTTTATTTATCATAAGTCTAGAGTGCTTTTTGGTTTGGTTGAGGATGTTATTACATAGAAAATCAAGTGTAGGTGTTGCATGATTGCATGCTCAAGAAATTTCATTAAAAGGATTTGTTATAAGCTGAAAAACAAATGTTTACGACTGAAAATTTTAATCAAGTTGGTATTGAAATATGTTTTGAGAGGGCAAAAATAGTTAGCAACTTGTATGATCAATTAGAATGGTATAGATGTGATTTGGGTGAAAATCCCCATGGAAAAAACACTCAAATAATAAGTTGCTGGAAAATCTTACTACAACAACTAATTTTCATGTTAAATGTGTGTATTTGGGTTCATTTGTGTGTAGAATGCTAAGTATTTATATTGGATTAATAAATGTGTACCTAATGTATCCAAATTAGATTTATGACAAAATGGATTGATTGAGAAAATTGTAGGAAAAGACTTGTATGGGATGTGTCTCACATAGTATTATAAAGAATAAGCATGTATTTGGATTGAATAGTATGAACATTTCTTGCCCCAAATATGAAAATCAGAATTTTTTAGAAAATTTGTTATGACATTATATTTTGTGCTTGCTGCTACGAATTCTTAAAAATACTTAGCCACGCCGAATGGAGTTAAAATTTGGTGAGTGCATTTTTTGGACAATCGATAATAGCAAGAAAATGTTTCGTTTTAAATCAATAAGTTTAAGGGGGCAATTGAATGCATTTGTGACTGCCTATCGCAAATATGACGCCTAAAAACTGATTGGTGAATACCAAGTCAAAATAATACCCAACGACCTTAGAAAAATGTCATTCAAAATTTTGAGAAACTTTAGGAGGTCTAAGATGACTCAGCAAAATTTGGCGAGAATCCAACTATGAATTGATCGTAGAAAATTTTGAAAACTTGTTGTGCAGATGGACCATTAAACTAAAAGTTGACTAAATAAGAAAAAAATTTGGAGATTTTGATCAATTGAACTATTTTAAACCAGTTTAACCCAATTGATCCATTTAGACTAAATTTGACTAAAATTGGTCATGTTGAAGAATTTTGACAGTTGACCAAGTTTGACCAAGTCAAACTTGGGTTGATTAAGACTAGTTAGGGACAGTAGGTCTAGAGGTAAGTGACGTTTCATAAAGAAACTAAAATTGAATTTAAATAACTCAGATCTGCACACATATTGTGAGACTGGGCCAAATGTCAACGGAACATTATTACATGAGACCCGAGGTGAGTAGTACCTTTGGGTTGTTTACTTACACTATTATTCTAAATGATTTTGTATTATTGTTTCACGTGCATCACATTGCCTTACGTGCATACATCACATTTCATGGGTACGATAATGGGCTAGAGTATAGGTAGGATGTCTAATCGACTAGGAGCCCCATAATACTTCTAGGATCAGGGTATGGTTTGACTGTTGTCAGTGCACCGTCCTCCTATTTCCTCAAGTCTCGGGGTATGGATCCACATACTTCATGCATATGTGACCTCACGACACCTAGTAAGTCGAGGTGAATGACGCAATTAGGGCAGTTCCTTACCTAATTGATGACATGGGCGCATGACCTTTATATGTGTCGACCTGGCCTATGCAAGGCTTAAGTTTTCGTGACTTGCCTTTCAAATGGACATTCCGAGGTGTGGGCATTAGATCAAGAGGGCCTCATTAGCCCATATGGTAGGGTCATACGTGGGTGCACCCTACTGATATTAATGGATCATGATTGTATGATCTGCTGATTTATTATCAAGGGTTTGATTCCTAGTAGAACCAGACCCTTCCATGATAGGAATAATAGATGAAATCCATCATTTTATTACTCACTACACTTATAATGTTGCATGGTGTTTATTATCGTTACTATTGCCTGCTACACATTGCATGTTTCACGTCAATTTATTCTTGGTATTGATGATTTTGACTATTACATTGCTTGATACATATAAACAATTTCTTGTGGAACACCAGTTTTAAGTAAACATCTCCAAACTACTACTCGCTGAGCTCATGTGGACATTAGAACTCACTACTCATTAACATTTCAGGTTCCTCATCGCTAGAGAAGGGAAAAAGAATTATTATTGCTTGATCCTGCCAGGCGTGGTTTAGTTGGTATGTTATGTCGGTGTCATTTTGAACTTGTGTAAAACAATATTATATATTTGGACCCACTGGGATAATTGTAATTAAATACTTTTAGGACTTCCACTGTATATTTAACTTTTATGCTCCTATTACGTTGTGTAATGGTATCCACTACTTTATTATTTTTATGCACTCTGATTTCTATATGTGATTGTTGGAAAGGCTTAGTAGTAGTTGGGCAAGCTCGGTTTGATGAGTGGACTCATCGGGCTATTATGCTGGTTCGGCTGCCCTTTTTGGAAGGGGGGCACGATAATGTTGGTACCAGAGCCAGGTTGATTTTAAAATGGAAGTTAAGAAATAGAGTGGATACAAGTGGAACAAAACATAAATAAATAATATTCTTTAAAATATCACATAGTAGAGATAATATGCAAACTTTAGGGTTTATTTCTGCAAATATTGAAGGCGTTAAAATGTATTTGTCTGAATTGTAGACCAAGATGCCACCTAGGTGAGGTCGAGGTCGGGGTCGACCGCCACGTTTACCCCCACAGCCTTCTTTGCCATGATAGCCTACTCCTCCTCCACAGGTGCCAATACTTCCAGCACCTGTAGAGTCGATCATATATAGATATGAGATGAACTTATCTAGATGCAAGGTAAGATGTTTCAGGCATAGACAACTGGCTTACATCAGAGGATAAACCGGGTTCTATCAAATACACAAAGATCCACACCCCCTGCCCCACTAGTTGAGGAGCCCACCATACTAGAGGCAGAAGATGAGGCTGAGGCACTTCGTAGAGATAGAAAGAGGAAGAAGACATCGCATGAGAGATCATTGAAGAGGTTCCTACATCTTAAATCCCAATAGTATTGGGGTGGGGTTGATCTCGAGCAGGCCGAGAATTGGCTAATGAACATAGAAAAGATCGCTCGGTCAATGAAGCTTGAGGAGGAGAATCAAGTGTTATTCGCGGCTCACATGCTTGAGGGTGATGCCAGTAGATGGTGGTTATCGGTTCTTTCCATAGAGCACCTAGTTGAAACATGGGCCCAGTTTAAATAGTTATTCATTGAGACTTTCATCCCTGCCACTGAGAGGGAATGAAAGAAGGTTGATTTTTTGACCTTTTGACAGGGGAACATGACATTTTAGGAGTACACCTACATATTTCTACGTCTTGAGTGATACGCTCCAGGCGACACAATTACGAAGGAAGAGAGGAATGAATTTTATCGTCGAGGGTTGAATGTTGATGTTCATCGAGGTGTTTATGGTTCCAACCTTAAGTCACTTAAGAGAAGAGCCTTGAGGTATCAGGCTGATTGTAGAGATGAGCCACTTCAGGTCTAGATATTACTGGGTAGTGCCCCATAGGCTCCTACTAATACTCAAAGACTAGGGTGGATGGACAAAAGAGGCAAGAAGAGTAATAGGGAGATAAATGTACAGGAATCCACTAGCGCACCACAACCACAACCTACGACTGTAGTTTTTCTAGCAGCTACCCCGATTCAGACTACAACGCCACCAACACCAACTCAGATTGGGAAAAGGGGTTGGGGTAGAGGCCAAGGCAGGACAAGCAGAGGTTTAGGCTATAGAGCACCTAGATAGGCTCAGACAGGGCAGATAACTCTGAAGCAGCCTATCATATGCTACTAGTATGGATAGCCACAGACACAAGAGGCTAGAATGCCCTATTTTAGCAGCTCAGCCAGTGGGTACTTCACAAACTTATCATGGAAAGATAGCTCACGCAGTGACCCAACCAAATCCAAGTGCCACAGAGACCGTGACGGAAGGTATCGTTTCTATTTTGGATTTGACTCTTTATGTACTGGTTGATGCTAGTTCTACTTTATCTTTCATATCTGGTCCTATAGTAGATAGACTTAAACTTAGACTTGTTAGGGCATATACATGGCTTGTTTTGAGTACAACGATTGGGGAATGTATTTACCCTAAGTTGATATGTGAGCACTGTGTGTTGTGTATTGGTAACTTAGAGACCATAATGGATTTTTGAGTATTAGAGTTCTTAGAATTTGATGCCATCCTCAACATTGATTGGCTAGCTACTTATCATGCTTATGTCAATTGCTATGCCAAGTGAGTCATGTTCCAGATACTAGATAAACCTATAGTTGTGTTCCAAAGCAGAGGTTCGAACAGATGTAGTACACAGGGTAGACTAGCGACACCTGAGGAGTTGCATGCCTCAGTTGGTACAGTTGTTGGGGATAGTGATGGGCCACCCAGACTGAGACTAGAGGACATTCCTGTTGTGCAGGGGTTCCCTAAGATATTTCTTGACGATTTACCCGACTTGCCCCCTATGCGAGAAATTGATTTTATCATTGAGTTGATTCCAAGGACACAACTGATGTCCGTACCTCCTTACCATATGACACCTAAGGAGTTACAGGAATTGAAGATCCAGCTTGGGGAGTTACTTGATAAGGGTTTTATTCGACCCAACATATCACCTTGGGGAGCCCCTATGTTATTTGTGAAGAAGAAGGATGATAGCCTTCGATTGTGTATTGATTACCGTTAACTGAATAAAGTGACAATTAAGAATAGGTACCCCCTTCCTCGCATTGATGATCTCTTTGACCGGCTGAAGGGTCCTAAGGTTTTCTCAAAGATTAACTTACGTTCCGAGTACCATCAGCTCAGAGTTAGAGAAGAGGATGTATCTAAGATAACTTTTCAGATTCACTACGGACACTATAAGGTCTTAGTTATGCCATTCGGTGTGACGAACACTCCAATGATGTTCATGGACTTGATGCAGCAGGTGTTCAGGCCTTATCCTGATCAATTTGTAGTTGTCTTCATTGATGATATATTGATCTACTCCAAAATTGAAGAGGAGCATCTAAACATTTGATGATAACATTTCAAACTCTAAGGGAACATCGCTTGGATGCCAAGCTAAGTAAATGTGACTTTTGGTTGACGGAGGTCAAGTTTTTGCGTCACGTGGTTGGAGCTAAGGGTATTTTTGTTGATCCATCTAAGGTTGAGGCAATAAATAATTGGCTGAGACCCACCACGGTGATAGGATTCATAGTTTTTTGGGTCTAGCTGGATATTATTAGAGATTTGTACCGAATTTCTCTTGTATTGTTCCCCCCATGACTAAGTTAACCTAGAAAGACATACCATTCATTTGGAACGACGACTATGAGCATGCCTTCCTTGAGTTTAAGTAGAGATTGACATAGACACTAGTGCTTGTGTTACCAAAACCTGGTCAGGAGTTGGGGATCTACACTGATGTTTCAAGATTAGGCTTTGGTTGTGTGTTAATGCAAAATAAGAATGCCATTGTCTATGCTTCGCGACAACTAAAGGCTCATGAGAAGAATTACCTCGTACATGACTTAGAGCTGGCAGCCATTGTTTTTGCACTCAAGATTTGGAGGCATTACTTATACAGAGAACGATTCACTCTTTATTCACATCACAAGAGCTTTGAGTATTTATTCTCACAAAAGGATTTGAAGTGGATGGAGTTGCTGAAAGATTATGACTTTTCCATTGAGTATCATCTTGGGAAGGCTAATGTTGTTGTAGACGCATTGAGTAGAAAATGGGTTGAGACCGCATGTTTGGCTAGATAGATGTCTCAAGAGTGGAAATTACTTGAGTATGTGACGGTTATGAATATTCACAAGACTTCCACTGAGACTAGAGTTAGTGCACATACTAGAGCCCAACTAATACAAATATGAGAGATCATAAAGGTTCAACCTCGTGACATTGATTATGCTATGTTTACGGCTTGGGCAGACGACACTTCTCGAGAGTGGTCAGTCAATTTAGATGGTGCACTGAGGTTTAAAAGTCGTCTGTGGGTACCAGAGGATATATGACTAAGACGAGGTGTGCTCGAGGAGTTACACAAATCTAGATATATCATTCATCCAAGCACCAATAAGATGTATCATGATGCTAGACATACTTATTGGTGACTTGGGATCAAGCAGGATATTATGGCCTTTGTACAAAGATGTGACATATGCCAGCAGGTTAAGGCTAAATATTAGCGACCCAATGGATCCTTTTAGCTATTAGTGATACCAAAGTGGAAGTGGAAACATAAAACTATGGACATTGTGACAGGATTACCTCATACTCGATAGGAATATGATGTTATTTGCTTATTGTTGACAGGTTGACAAAGTCTGCACACTTTCTCCCTATTAACATTAAGGATTTAGTAGATAGGGTAGGTCAACTTTGCATCCGAGAGATTGTTAGACTTCATGGGGTTCCTGTGTCCATCATATCAGACAGAGATGTGAGGTTTACATCTTGATTATGGTAGAGTTTGCAGACACAGTTGGGACGAGAGTGAACCAAAGCATTGCCTTTCATCCACAGACAAACGGTCAGTCTGAGAGAGTAATCCAGGTGCTTGAGGATATTCTCCATGCTTGTGTACTTGACTTTGGTGGTAGTTGGAAGGACCAGTTAACACTTTGTGAGTTTTCATACAATAATAACTACCACTCAAGCATTGGTATGGTGCCTTTCGAGGCTTTGTATGGCAGACCTTGTAGATCTCTGACTTGTTGGGCAAAGATAGGAGATAAAGCTAATTTCGGCCCCACCTTTATACATGAACAAAATGAGAAAATTTGGAAGATCCATCAAAACATGAAAAAAGCTCAGAACAGGCAGAAGAGTAGTACAAATACTAAAAGGAAAATCATTGAGTTTGACGTCAGTGATCATGTGCTCCTTCAGATTTCGCTTCGCAATGGACAGACTCAATTCGGCGTTACAGGAAAGCTCACCCCAAGATTTATTGGACCTTTCGAGATCCTTGAGAGGATAGGTCCTGTTGCTTATCGATTAGCCTTACCGCCACAATTATCGAGAGTACATAATGTTTTCCATGTATCGATGTTGCAGAAGTACCATCCCGATCCTTCACATGTGATTGACTGGAGACATGTTCAGTTACGGGAGGACTGCACGTATGATGATGCACTAGTGGCTATCATTAACCGAGCCATGAGGAAGCTGCACAATAAGGAGATTCTGATGGTTTGAGTACGTTGGATGTTCCATGGTGTTGAGTAAGACACTTGGGAGCGAGAAGATTATATGCAGAGTTATTTTCCCAAGTTTGTGGGAGTTGCCCCTTAGCTTGCATTGTAGCAATAATTTCGAGGAAGAATTAGCAATAATTTCGAGGACGAAATTCTTTTGAGGATGGAAGACTGTAACAACTTGTACTTTTAAGCACTGAGTCAATGGGTTTGACGTGTATTTTCATGTATTTTAGTTTTTATTTATTAATGAAAATACTTGATTTTCTCCCCATTTTCTAATTTTATGCAATTAATGCAAGAAATTATGAATAATTGAGAAAGAAACTCAAAACGGAAAAAAAATGCAATTGGGCTAAAAAAATGATGAAGTTAAAATAATGTATTTATATCGAGTTAGTTATTAGAAAAATGAATTAGTTGACCAAGTTGGAAAATCAACTTTCATGGGATAGTGGAGAACATGCATGCAATTGGCTAAATTATTTTCACTTGGATCACCACCTTGGACAAATAGATGCATGACACATGGCAATTCTTGCCATGTCAACAAACACACTTTCTCTCTAAAGGAAAACACATTTCTAGAAACTTAGATAAAGACAAAAGAGATGACCTCAAAAAAAGTCAAATCAAAAGAATCCAAGAAAATCCATAAATTAAAAAGGAGATAATAATAAGTTAAGATGTCTCATTCTTCTCCCCATTTAGGCCAAACCAAAGAAGAATAAAAGATGAGAAGGAAGCCATTAGAGCATCTTTTGGAGCTCGGATTTGGGCAAGGAGGAGTGTGAATTTGAGTTTGAGTAAGAGAAAAGTGATTTATACAACATAATCCAATTTCAAATGATTTAGACTATTGGAGGCTAGGAGTTTTGAGCTTGATATTGGTGTCAGCAAGGTATAACATTTCTCATTTCAATGTTGCTCTTGAATTGTTATGGGTGCTATGAGATTTCCCATGATTACATACATTATATGCCATTAGAATATATTGATCTCCAAGAAATTTTAGGACTTCTCCAAATTTGAATTTTTATTTATCATAAGTCTAGAGTCTTTTAGTTTGGTTGAGAATGCTATAACATAGGAAATCATGTGTAGGTGTTGCATGATTGCATGCTCATGAAATTTCATTAAAATGATTTGTTACAAGCTGAAAAACAAATGTTCATGACTGAAAATTTTAATCAAGTTAGTATTGAAATATGTTTTGAGAGGGCAAAAATAGTTAGTAACTTGAATGATCTATTAGAATGGTGTAGATGTGATTTGGCTGAAAATCCCCATGGAAAAAAAATGAAATAATAAGTTGCTGAAAAATCTTGCTACAACAACTAATTTTTCATGTTAAATGTGTGTATTTGGGTCCATTTGTGTGTAAAATGCTAAGTATTTATGTTGGATTAATAATGTGTACCTAGTGTATTCAAATTAGATTTATGAAAAATGAATTGATTGAGAAAATTGTAGGAAAAGACTTTTATGGGATGTGTCTCACATAGTATTATCAGGAATAAACATGTATTTGGGTTGAATAGTATGAACATTTCTTGCCCCAAATATGAAAATTAGACTTTTTCAGAAAATCTGTTATGGCATCAGATTTTGTGCTTGCTGCTATGAATTTAAAAAAAAAATACCTAGCCATGTCCAATGGACTTGAAATTTGGTGAGTACATTTTAGGGGCAATTAATATTAGTGAGATAACGTTTCGTCTCAAATCGATAAGTTTAAGGGGGTCAACTGAATGCATTTATGATTGCCTGTTGCCAATATAATGCCCAGAAACTGATTATTGAATACCAAGTCAAAATAATGCCCAAAAATCTCAGAAAAATGTCATTCAAAATTTTGAAGAAACTTTAGGGGGTCTGTGATGATCGAAAAAATTTGGCGAGAATCTGACATACGGATTGATCGCAGAGAAATTTGAAAATTTGTTGCGCAGATGAACCATTAAACTAGAATTTGACTAAGTACGAATAAATTTTGAGATTTTGATCAAATTGACTTATTTTGAACCAGTTTGACCAAAATTAATCCATTTTGACCGAATTTGACTAAAATTGGTCATGTTGACCAATTTTGACAGTTGACCAAATTTGACCAAGTCAAACTTGGGTTGACTAAAATCGGTTAGGGACATAGGTCTAGAGTTGAGTTACGTTTCACAAAGGAATTGAAATTAAATTTAAATAACGCAGATCTGAATACATATTGCGAGATTGGGCTGAGTGTCAACGAGACATTGGTACACAGGATTCGAGGTGAGTAGTACCTTTTAGTTATTTACTTACACTTTTATTGCACATGATTTTGTATTATTGTTTCACGTGCAATGCATTGCATTATGTGCATACATCACAGTTCATGGATACGATAATGGGCTAGAGTATAGGTAGGACATCTAATCGGCTAGTAGCCCCATAATACTTCTAGGATCGAGGTATGGTTTACCTGTTGTTGATGCATCGTCTTCCCGTGTCCTCGAGTTTTGGGGTATGGACCCACAGACTCTGTGCATATGTGACCTCTCGACACCTAGTAAGTCAGGACGAACGATGTAATTAGGGCAATTCCTTACTTGATTGATGAAATAGGTGCTTGACCTTTAAATGTGTCGACATGGCCTATGCAAGGCTTAAGTTTTTGTGACTTTCCTTTAAAATGGAGGTTCTGAAGTGTGGGCATTAAATCAAGAAGGCCTCATTAGCCCATATAGTAGGGTAGTAAGTGGGTACACCCTACCGATATTAGTGGATCATGGATATTTTTCGTGACTGTATGATCCGTTGATTTATTATGAAGGGCTTGATTGCTAGTAGAGCCAGACCCTTCCATGATAGGCATGATAGATAAAATCCATCATTTTATTACTCACTACATTTATAATGTTGCATGGCGTCTATCATTGTTACTATTACCTGCTACATACTGCATGTTTCACGTCAATTTATTTTTGGTATTGATGATTTTGACTATTACATTGCTTGATACATATGTACAATTTCTTGTGGAACATTAGTTTTAATTAAACATCTCCAAACTACTACTCCCTGAGCACACGTGGACATTAGAGCTTACTACTCATTAACATTTTAGGTTCCTCATCATTGGAGAAGAGAAAAGGAATTCTTTGCGCTTGGTCCTGCCAAGAGTGGTTTAGTTGGTAAGTTACGTTAGTGTCATTTTGAACTTGTGAAAAACAATATTATATTTTTGTACCCACTTGGATAATTGTAATTAAATACTTTTAAGACTTCCGTTGTATATTTTGCTTTTATGCTCTTATTACATTGTGCAATGGTATCCACTGCTTTATTGTTTTTATGCACTCTGATTTCTATATATGATTGTTGGAAAGGCTTAGCGGTAGTTGGGCGAGCTTAGCTCGCTGAGTGGACTCGTCAGGCTATTGTGCCGGTCGGGTTGCCCTTTTTGGAAGGGGGCACGACAGAGCTCTCTAAAAAAAAATTGGAAATTGTAAATTATCTTGAATGTTAAGGTCAGCATTGCATTCCCCACAATTGAATCTTGTCTCAATACCAATCAAATACATGGAACAAAATGTGATAGATTCATTTGCAATGTATGCTTCAACTATAAAACCTTTGGATGGATTTGATTCCTTGCATAACCTTTCAATCACCCTAGAAATCTTTCAATTGGGTATGACCATCTGCATTAAGAACTTTTAATTCATGTAAACAGGTTTCAAAGTCTTGAGTACTGACTCTTCAAGATAGGAATTGAGTTGACCAAATCCAACCAAGAACGCAAGGTCAACAATCTATAGTCAGTGTAGTAGGAACAATGATTAGTACATTATTTAATACCCTAAGCCATATGTGGTAAACAGTTTTAGAATAAGACTTAAAACCCCTAAAATATCGAATAAAACACTAAACACATCATTTTAAATGTGTTAGGGGAAGTGTCCTTGGGTTAAAAGCTCAAAACTTGAATTTTGAGAAAGAGCCGAGGACTAATAATAGATGGAAATGAATGCAAATACTTATCTACATTATTCTAGTTTTGGATGATAGATGTATTAGAAAGTCTAATAGCCTAGATTGAATGAATTCTTGATAACATCTTGCTTGTATATGCATGTTGATAAGTGTGAATGATTCAATGAATACCGAGCTAAGGTATCATGCTACATCATTCGTGTTATTGACTCATATGATAATGCCCTGCCTTTAATTTATTGTCAATCCTTTAATGGGGTGTGTGTGTGTATGTGTATCTTTGACTTGTTGAACTAAAGCAAGATTAATGAATCTTTGTATGATGAATCTTTGACTTGTTGAAATAAAACAAGATTAATGAATTTTGAACAACATATCATAATGTATCCATATTTGATCACCATAGGTATTGTCTTTAGGTAGTTGGCTTCAATGCAGTAGATTCATATTTGATCACTATGGGTGTATTCCCTCTTGTGGTAGGCTAAAGCCTAGGATCATGGACGGGTAAAATACCACTCCCATATATAACACCTAATGAGTTTTGTTTAAAGTTTACTTATAGGTGTGGGCTTCTCTTAGAAAGTGTAACACCCCGTAATGTCGCGATCGTGCCACATCGTCAGCAAATAATAGTAAATGAGTTAATCGCTCGATCGCGCTTGTGCGAAGGCGCGAGTGATGTGAAAATAAAAATTTATTAATTGATCGAAAAAGAAATATATATAATAATAAATTAAAATAAAATAATAAATTAAAAATTTATATTAGTTAGAACTAGTTGAAATAAATAAATAAATAAATACAGAAAATATATATCATGGTAATTTTAAGGTCATATGTTAAATTAGATGGTAACACACGCATATATTTATATATATAGATATATAGAGAAAGAAGAAATGATGATAATAATAAAGTTTTATTTAAATTAAAATTATTTAAATGATTGGGTATTAATACTATTATTAATAAGGTTATAATAAAGTTTGTTAAATTAATTGAGTTGTGGAAAATAAATAAATAAATAAATAGATTTTAAGTTAAAATTCAGAAATTAATATATATAGGAGCATACATATTTTATATAAAATAAAGATAAAAAAAAAAAAAAAACAGAAGAAGCACGGGTGCATGTGCATGTGTATAAAGAGATGGTGCGTGCAAACGAGAGATGGGGGGGCGTTGGCTTATTGAAGACGCCGGAACAGGGAGAAGACGCTGGAAAGAGCTGGAAAGACTTGGGGCGGTGACTTGTGGCGTGTCGAAGAAGATTGAAACGGGAATACACCAGAGAATTCTGGTCGGTAACCGAAAATTTAAATAGGAGAAGGATGTTGTTGCTGTTAAATATGGTTGTGGCTACCGAAAGGAAGGGGAAAATGAAGGAAAGAAGAGAAACGGCTGTGCGTTGCTGCCATTACAAGTAGTGTCCGAGCTGCAACTCTAATTGCAGCAGCTGTTGACCGAAAAATGAAGAGGAAAGGCTGGTGCTGGATGGACGAAAAATGGAAGAAGGAAGCAGAATAGCTTACTGCTGCTGCTACTCACGGTGCGTCGAACAGAGAAGATTGATTGAAGAAGAAGAAGAAGAAAGCAGAGGAGAGACCGGAGAGCAGGATGCTCTGTTGCTCCTGCGTGCTACTACTGCTGCTGACCGAAGAAGACAATGATAAAGAAAGGAGGAGATGAAGAACGAAGAACAGAGCATGCAGAAACGATGCTCTGTTCTGGGCGTGATTTAAGAAACGAAAACAGGGGGAAACTAGAGGAACGAGAGAGAGGGAGATGGCTGCCATTGCAGCTACTGCTACTACGACAACCGGACGAGAAGGGCGTTGAATCATTCGATTCTGGTCGATGCAGTTGATGAAAGCTGAATGAGGAAAATGGCGATGGCTGCAACTGAAAAACAGAGGAGCTGTTGCGTGATGAAGATGTTGCTGCTACTGCAACTCCTGGGCATGGTGGCACGAACAGGGGAAGGAAAGAAATCAGAGCATTGGCTGCCAACGCAGTTTGCTGCTGCTGCTGTTGGGCATTGTAGACAAAGCAGAAAGGAAATCAGAAATGATTCTGCTACTACGGTTGGGTATGGTTGAACGAACAGAAGAGGAAGGTGACAGAAACAGGGGACCGTGGCATGAGCTGTTGCTGCTGCTCGTGTTGCTGTTGCTATGGACGCTACTGCTGCTGCTGCGAGACCATGAAGAACAAAAAAACGAGGAAGATGAACGCAGCTACGGTGCTGCTGCAGCATTGAAGAGAATGAAAGGAGCTTGCTGCCAATGCCGGTTGGGTTGTGCTGCACAGGTATCTTCTTCATCATTTGGTGTTGACCGTGTTAAAGAGGTAAGAAAAAAAAAATTAATTTAATTTTTGGATTTTAAAATTAAGCATGATCATTTGATAATTAAAGTAAAAGAAATGAAAATTATAAATGTAGATTGCATTATATCCTAAGAGAATATGGGAAATGTGACGACCTACATTTTTAACATCGGAACGACGGGTCCGACATACATGTACTAAATGTATTTTCTGAAATTATAACGAGAAAATACAATATTTCCCCCTATTTTTCTCAATTTCGGATAAATTATTAAAGAAAATGAAAATAATTCAAGAAAATATAATTTTAAGGATAAAACACATGAAAATATTATGAAAATGTGTTTTCTTGAGGAAAATAATTTATGGGATTAAATTATGAATTTTTGGAGCAATTATTAGATTTTTAGAATGATAAACGGAATTTTTGGATGAAAAATATGATTTTCGGAGAAAATAATTGAATAAATGTTGTAATTGGGTATAATGTTGAGATTTTGATAGAAAATGATAAGTTAAACAATTTATAATTGTAGATGATGAAAAATGTGAAATTTCGGTATATAATATGTACATATTGGAGTATAAGAGTGAAAAGAAAAATAAAAAACAAAAAAAAGGGAGGGGGACCTGGGCTGACCCAGGCGCTGGGCCTGGGCCGAGCGCCCGGCCCGCACGGGATTCGGGCCGGACGCGCGGCCCGGGCGCCTAGCGCTTGGGTCAGGCGCGTGGGCCGGCCCAAATGGGCTGGCCGGCCCACGCGCCAAAAGGGGGTCCAGCCCCCCTTATTTTCACGAATTTGGGGTATTTTTAAGCAATTTTTTGACGAATTTTTGGCATTTTTCAGCCATTTTTGAGCACCAAAACGATGGGAGCATGTGGTATTTGCACCCATGGTTTGGCTATCACTTCATGGCCTCTCTTGTGGCCAATCCAGGCTGCCAACTGGGCATCCAACATGTGAAGCTAGATGCCACCTGGATTGCCACATGTCACCCATTCTTGCCATGCATGCCTCTCA
>JAJIYU010006247.1:0-20913 GCA_030144865.1 Tinospora cordifolia | reverse complement strand
TCTGCCCTCACCATTGTCTTAATGAGAAATATGGAAAATAGAAATAAAAATAAAAATAATTAATTAATAAGTATATGAGATGATAAAGTAGCAGGCATGATCCAATTCCCTGAGCGGCCAACTCCTAATTGGGGAAGCTTGCCCTTACCTTACCGTACCTTAGGTTGGTAAGGATACTGCCATATTATATCCCTTTAAATATTTTTTTTTTATGTTATTATATTTATTCTCTGCTAATTTGTCAACTAGAGTGCAAGAAACAAGGAGAAATAAATATGATAAATTCACAATAAGCAGGAAAAAGAGAAGGAAGGTTGACTTGGATGGAGAATGATACGGTGATGAGGGCACCGTTTTCCTGTGTGCGCAAGCAATAAAAAAGAAAACCACATGATAGCTCCTTCTCGCCTTCCCAACTCGGCACAACCGAACCGAAAACACGTTATGCAGATTCAATATGGAGATCTCAGGTTAAATATGTGAAGTGTTGCCTGGTTGCCTCATAGCACTCCCTGTCCTCTTGTCTCTTCTGGTGGTCTTCCGCGTTACGCAATTGTTGGTTCCTCCACCCCAGTCTTCAGGCTTTCAGGCGGAGGGAGGAGGATTCACTTACTACCATAACTCTTCTTGCCTTTCGTTTCCTGTTGGAGTTA
The DNA here is from genome assembly GCA_030144865.1 of Tinospora cordifolia. Lineage (NCBI taxonomy): Eukaryota > Viridiplantae > Streptophyta > Magnoliopsida > Ranunculales > Menispermaceae > Tinospora > Tinospora cordifolia. The sequence goes on along the minus strand of JAJIYU010006247.1, from coordinate 20,260 downwards.
GGGCTTTTATTTATTTGTTCTTCCCCGGTACCCTTCCTCATCGCACTTGCCTTTTTCCTTTTTGTTTTTTTTTTTTGGTGGTATTTTGCCTTTCATGATGGAATTGCAAGTCTGTGATTTGAGTAGTTGGGATTTCTGACCTATATACCTTGTTGTAATTTCAACGTCCATCCCCACCAATTCATTGTGTTCCCTTGCTGTTTTCTTCTTCGCTTTTTTTTTTTAAATTTTTTTTTAATGCTTATGCTTATTGTTACTTGTATTTCTTACTTTTCTCATCGCTCTTATTTATGCATGCTCCGGCCCCCATTCAATATTTAGGGTTTTCCATCATTCGTGCCACGTATCAGCTTTTTCTATTCGGAATTTTATTTCACCGACGCTTTTGTTTTCTATTTCAAATCCTTCATCGGGTATTTATCATTCCGTTCTATCTTTTATTTGCCTTGCTCCTCATCTCTGTTCCTAGAGTTCTTACTTATAATAGATTGTATGTGGATGTAACCGCCATGCTGAAATTATGTGTTCTTTCTTGGAATCGCATCAGATTTTAGGCGGGGCGCCCATATCCTTCCAAAACAACCTGGTTGCTTGCTGCTAACCGTCGCAAGAACTTGCCTGAATACGGTGATCAATTATATCATTCAAGTTCGATACTTTTGCGACGACTGCTGCCACTTGTCTAACTGATGAAATTCGGAATCTCCAGCTTTCTTATTATAAAGGGCTGACTGGCCTTGGATGACTTTAAGTTGGGGCCCCTCAAAAAACTGACTATCTTTACAGTTGCTTCTTTCAGTAGTTTCTATACTGCTTGCTTTATTGGATGAAGCTCACATCTTGAGTCTTTTGGGTGATCTTGTTTGAAAAACAATGGTTCTGCAGCTCAAACATATACTGCTGTTTACTTCAATTGTTCTACTTCTGCATGTTTATGTCGCAGCTGAGCCTAAAGAAGAAAGAATCCAGAGGATAAGAAGTGCCCCTCATAGAAATTTAGGAAGTACAGTTATAGATGGCACTGGCACAGCAGATGTGTTTGGAAGTTCTGAGGATAGTTTTAGATTGGATGAGAGGAAGCCTGCAAATAACAGGGTCTCAGTTTCCACGGTTGCATGGCTTACGCTGGCTATGGCTGCTGCCACTGGGTTGGGTGCGGTACCGTTCTTCTTTGTGGATCTTGATCCGCAATGGGCAGGGTTATGCAACGGAATGGCAGCTGGCGTTATGTTAGCTGCAAGCTTTGATCTCTTGCAGGAAGGGCAAGCTCATGGTAGTGGCAACTGGGTTGTAATTGGAATTCTGGCTGGAGGTGCTTTTATTTTGCTCTGTAAGAAGGTGATGATTTCTAATCTGGTTACTTTCTTTCAATTTTGGCTTTAGACTTTTGCTGCTTTGTTTTCCAAAGAAATAGAGTTCCTTTACTATTGATATTTTCCCATAACGGTGCATTTCTATTTCAATAGAAGTTAGTAAAAGTTGAAAAGGATGAAACATTGGAGCTTCAGAAGAAGGTAAGGATATCACTGAAAGTGAAAAATAATAGGACCAAATGTGTTAAGGTCCTAACCTTTATACGCATTAAGGTTCCATAATATGTTTCACTTAACAAACAGATAAAGTAAAAAGGGGGAGTTTTGTGGCTGCGACACTCTAATTTGGATTTGGAAGCATCGGAAGAACTTCAAAATAAGAAAGATTGGCGCATTCAATGGATTACTTGCCTTTTTATACAGATAGTTTTGTAATCGTATATGTTTAGGGCTGTGCTCAAGGGTTGCGCGTGCTTAGTGTTAATTTGGATTTATTGTTAGGTCTATGGTGAGTTTGGATCCTGATGTTTGTTCCAAGCCCTGTGCCCTTTCCTTGTCCTCTTCTTTTTGCCTTTAATATATTTTCCTCTTGTTTCTTCTCAATAAATAAAATAAATGAATGAATGAAAAGGGACTTGGCATCATGGTACAGGCTATTCCACCATCTTCTAAACATTGTAGATTCAAAGTAGAATACAATCTCTCAACAATGATAGGTTGATATGGAATTTGCAAAAGTTTTATGAATCCTGTGGACAACCTCTCTAACATGGTGGTATTATCTACATACATTCTTTTCCCAAGACATTTAATGGTAATACCTTGTGTAGTGGGTTTGCCATTTTTGTTATTGGTGTTTTTGACTTTCAAGCTGTTGTTCGAGTTTGCAAAATGCCAGTGGAGCTAGCTTGTGTTTGATTACCTGAGCAAATAAATGAAAATAATCAAACAAGTGGAAGATAAATGTTCTTCGAGAAAAAATTCTATAGTCAGTTAATTCTCTTTCCTCTTGGCCAGTAAAAGAAAAAGGTAGAGTCCTAATGTAATACCCCAAAGAATTGTATAAAATTCTATGAACAAAATAAAATAATTCGACTTTGAAAAATTGTGGTATTCAAAAATGAATAATATATGTACATAAGTATGTCTTAAATATATGGTGTAAATATTAAATATTTAATATTAGATGAGTATAATATATGTTTATAAATATAATTTGTATGTTTATATGATATATGGTTATAACATATTATACAATATATTATGTGTAATGATATGCATGTAATATTCCACATCGGTCCGAAACTAGAGCGATACCTAGGCTAAATGAGCAATTTCAAGTCTTACTAGTGCCGAGCGCTTTTGGGAGACTTAGGTTTGAGTCTTGCCTAGAATAAAATCCTACACCAATCAGTGGTAGCTAAGGTGGGGACAATATCGGTACGTAGTGAGTCCGGATTGTTACAAATGGTATCAGAGCCGCTCTAGGTGTGACGGAGTCGTGAGTCTTGAGGACAGGACTGCTCTAAGAAGGGTAGATTGTGATATCTCACATCTTTCTGACACTAGAGCGATGTCTGGGCTAAATGAGCAATTACAAGCCTTACTAGTGTCGAGCGTTTTAAGGAGACTCAGGTTCGAGTCTTGCCAAGAACAAAATCCTACACCTAGTCAATAGTAGAAAAATTATAAACAGAAGTACAAAGGGCGTAAGTCGGCTAAGAGTAAGTTCAAAAAAAGAAAAAGGAAAATGGTAGGTATGTTAAACACAACTTGTGGTGTGAATCTCCATCAAAAAGTGCACCCGAGAAACCAACGTGTGGTTGGGCTAATGGTTTATGCTTTTGGCAAAAAGCATGGGATTTCGAGTTTGATTTCCACATTGGCCACCAAGGCTTTCTTCTACTTGAGCAACCAAAAGCCTAAGTGGATTAGTCAGGCAAACCTAGATACCACTTGGCTGTCAATAAAATAAATAAATAGAGGTGCACCTAAGACTAAGATTAAGACTAAGATTAAGACTGGTCTTATATTTTGCAACTAATTTTTTTTTATATTTTTATGATATCCTAGTTTTATCTTTTTAATGATTTTAGGAGGGGATGAAATACTTATGTTGGCAACTTCATAGTCTATAGCCACATGAGTTTGGTATTTGCATTTGCTTGATAATGAGTTTTTATCCATTAGCAAGCTGCTGACACTCTTGCATTCAATGCCACATTGTTTTATGCAGTTCCTTGAACAATATGGTGAAGTAAGCATGTTGGACATAAAAGGTGCGGAGGCCACCAAGGCTATTCTTGTTGTTGGAATAATGACTCTTCATTCTTTTGGAGAGGGCTCTGGTGTTGGGGTCTCATTTGCTGGCTCTAAAGGTTTCTCTCAAGGTCTTTTGGTAACTTTGGCTATAGCTGTGCACAACATCCCTGAAGGATTAGCAGTCAGTATGGTTCTTGCAACAAGGGGTGTTTCTCCTCAGAATGCAATGCTTTGGAGTGTAATTACTTCTTTACCACAGGTAACAACATATCATTAATGGATGTTTGCTTTAAGCTTTCTTGTGCTACTGAGTAGAACTGATCGTGTTAAACTGTATTCTCTTAGGGTTATGTTAAGGCTTAGATGACGGCAATGATGAGTAATGAGATTTGACTGAAATATTGCTATCATGATGCAAATGACTGACATGGAAACTCTTTGGAAATGGATTGCAGTTGTTGCTGTGTCTGGTTAATAGCTTTCAAATAATATAAACCTGCTTGGAGTGGATTTGTAGTTTTTCTTCTACAGACTGGAAGCTAACTTTATTCTTTCTGTGGCTTTTCCATGTCAGCCAATTGTTGCCGTTCCCTCATTTATATGTGCTGATGCATTTAATAAGTTCCTGCCATTCTGTACTGGCTTTGCTGCTGGCTGCATGATCTGGATGGTCGTAGCAGAAGTGCTCCCTGATGCGTTCAAGGTAATGCATGTTATCTTTCAAATTGACATGCTCAAACTTCATTAAGCTATGCTGCGTGATAGGCACGGTGTATTTAAATACACCAATAATTAGTAGTCAATGTCATAGTGAAAATAATCCTCATGCTGTTTTGTAAAATATCACAGGGCTGATTGAAACCCAAGAACTTTTGGCCAATTGATCTGTGTAAATTTTTAGAAACTTATTGTAGATAAATGATAACCCAATATATGTGCAGCAGAACCATTTCTTGTATCTGGAAGTAATCTCCCTTTTGCCAACGTTTTCAAATAAAATTTCTTATTCATGATGCAGGAAGCTTCACCTTCACAAGTTGCCTCGGCTGCTACAATCTCTGTGGCATTCATGGAAGCTCTGGGCACAGTGCTCCAGAATTTCAGCCATGGCTACAGGTGAGTGAATTTATTAGGTTCTTTCTAGTGATGCTTGTTTATTGATGACAAAACTTGCACTAACGTATTTGGTTTGTGTTGCATGTTGAATTTTTTTCCTTTTTAAGATTAACAAAATGAGGGTTCTGGTTTTGTGATGATGCAGCTCTGAAGATGCTTCAGGGTTCTTTGTTTCCCTACTTTTTGGTCTTGGCCCATTATTGGGAGGCATGTTACTAGTTGCTTTTGCGGTTGCTTTCCATCTTCAGCATGCAGTCCTCACTGGCATAGCTTCTGGGATTGCGTTTGTGCTTGCAGCCTGGAGACCCTCACAGTTAATCCTGCCTTCAAAGATGGGGTTGTTTCCTGTGCTCATGCTTATGGCAATCGGATCAGCATTCTATCACATCTCAACCTCGAGCATCCTGAAGCTTGGCAGCCGCAAAAAGGCTTCATTAAATGACTTATCAACAGCATCAGGATTATCAGTGAGTGCGTTGACATTGCAATCATTCATTGCCTGCGGTGCCATAGCCCTACATGCTTTGATGGAGGGTCTAGCCCTCGGGGTAGCTGCACCAAAAGCTTATGGCCTTGGTCGGCATATGGTTCTACCCGTGTCCCTACACGGTCTTCCTCGAGGTGCTGCAGTAGGGAGCTGTGTGTTTGGAGCGACGGACAGTTGGCGTGGTGCCATTGCAGCGGCAGCCTTAACTGGGTTGGTGGGGCCAATGTCGGCAATAGGTGCAATTGTTGCTGGGATAGACTACAGCACGCTTGATTACTGGATGGTGTTTGCGTGCGGTGCACTTGTGCCAAGTTTTGGGAGGATACTGAAGCGGGCGCTAAGGTTAGATGCGCGGAGGGGCGTTTATGGGGTAGTGATGGGTTTGGCTTTTGCAAGCGTGTGCCTTACTTGTACTAGGTTGGTTTGCTTGCACACTCCTTATTGCAACTCAGCTCCTGAGGCTGTCAAATGAAAGGAAGTGAACGGAAACGGTCTGTTTGGCAATCAAATCACAGAGGTCTCCACATCCGAATAGAGTACGCTGTGATATTGAGATTTTGCCGGAAAGGGGGAAGATTTTGTTTGAAAAGAAAACAAAATTAAGGAAAAATGATTTTTTTCAAAGAAATATAATATATACCATCATTATATTATTAGTGAAAGGTATGTGCTTTGTACACGAGGACATGGCAACTTTAGATTAAGAGTTTGTGAAGGCATGGCAATGATAATTAAAAGAAAAAAAGTGAATTAATTGTGCCAAAAGAAAGCGGAATATTAGCAACAGTTATTATCATTCAAATGTTTATTTATATTTATTTGTATCGTAATAATAAAAAGTTAGAAAAGTATATTTTTTGGTAGTTAAAGAAGCGAAATAGGACATCATTATTAATTTTTTTTAATCAATATATGTTATAGGTCATATTGTTATTCTGCGTGGTGGTAGTAGTCGCGGTCGTGGCAGCGTTGGATTATAGGAGATATACGTGGCACTCGTTGGTTGAATTGGTGTATTATTTTCAATTAGCAATGTAATTAACTAATTAGCATGAGCAGAGACTACTGAGTGGGCAACGGCAGCAATAAATAGTGAACCGTTAAACAGTAGTTCGGTTGGCGTGGCGACTACGTATGATATGACGTGTCCACGAATATAAACCGCATCAACTTACGCCCTACGCTATCAGGTGCAATTTTGAAACCCTAGCTGATTAATTGTTGGCTTGGCGTGACCGACGGACAGACAGACGCAGACATGAAGATCGTCGCCGTCCCTTGCTTGGAAGATAACTACTCGTACCTGTACGTACGTGCTGACGCTGCGATTATTTGCAGTTTGATATTTGTGTTCAATCGCATGAAGAATGATTTCAGAACTCGACATAATTCTGAAATTCTTCACTCTTGTGTGTATACGTGGTGACAGGATCATCGATGAAAACTCGAAAGAAGCGGCTGTGGTTGATCCGGTTGAGGCAGACAAGTCGGTTGCAGCTGCTAACGAAAATGGGGTTCATCTCAAATTCGTTCTCACCACTCACCACCATTGGTACTGCTACTACTAACCAAATGGACCGCCTCTACTCTCTACTTTTCCCTTTTTCATTTTTTGTAATTTTATTTTTACACACTTCATCTTACATACACAACCTGTTTCGCTCTGGCTTTGCGAATCTCTAATTCTCTTTGTTTTCCTTTTGAATTTGTGACAGGGATCATGCTGGAGGAAATGATAAGATGAAGCAGCTGGTGCCTGGCATCAAGGTTTATGGCGGTTCACTTGATAAAGTCAAGGCCTGTGATGTTCAATTGGAAAATGGTGATAAGATATCCCTCGGCACTCATCTCACTATTTTGTCTCTCCACACACCTTGGTATCTTTCCTTTTCTCTCTTGCCCATCGTCTTTATATGCTTTCATGCTTTTTTATTCTCCATCTATTTTAAGTATCAGTGCCCTAAACCATCAGTCTAATCCTTTTTTTTTTTTTTTTTCAATTTTGGGGCTCTCCTGGCGTGCTTTCATCAGTCACACAAAAGGTCATATAAGTTACTATGTTACCGACAAAAATGAAGGGGACCCAGCTGTTTTCACCGGAGATACCCTGGTGGGTATATGATTAATTAGTGCTCCTCCTTTTTGTTCCTTAAATAAAAGAAGAAATGTAAGACTCTGCATAAATGGGTAAGATTTATCTGTGTAGTCAAAGAACATCCTAGTTGGTCTGCATGATTCCCACTACCATTCTTAGGAGAGTTGTATTCCCACATTGTTGGTTTAACCGACATGAGGAAGTGTTGTTGTACCCAGCCAATTCCTCGTTTCTTTTCTGTGATCAGGTGAAGCAAATGCCTCTATTAGATGTCCTGTTTTCTGTAATTATATGGGCTAACAGTTCGATTAAACATCTCTTTCCACCAAGTATTTTTATCTTTCGGTGCAGTTCTCTTAAAGCAAAAATCCGGTTTCCTAAGTCAGCATTTTCTGAAGCAATTTTACATTGCTTTTGCTATTTTCTGTGTAGTTCATTGCAGGATGTGGAAAGTTTTTTGAAGGGACAGCTGAAGATATGTATCAATCACTGTGTGTGACATTGGGATCACTGCCAAAACCAACTCGTGTGTATTGTGGCCATGAGGTAAAATCATATTTTTGAAATAAAGTACAAGCAGCATTATAGCCAAGCATCATCGTGCTCCCCAATTTATTTTTAAGATTTAATGGTGCTATTCTGAGCACATTCATAGGAGGGCTGGAGGTTGAATAAACTGTGTTTCAAATGATACTGAAAGGCCAAAGCCTTGAACTTGTCAACCTTTCTGGTTGGAGAAGAGCTATAGATTAGTTTGTGATATTTCATTTATTTTATGATGTTGGATTACTAGCTTTAGTGTTCGGGGAAACTTTGACAATACACCTAGCTATACATGCAGTAGACATTCTGGGAGAACTGCATGCCCTATTTGCAGCAACGAATGATGGTAGCCAAGAGGCATAATTATTTTTTACGCATCTGCATATTAACCGTCAAGACCATGTGGAAGACTTGATTGTTATAACTTCTACAGATGAGACATAAAGTGCAGCCACTTCCAACAGGGTGACAATGGGGAAGGCCTGCATACGCATGTGCTTGTGGATTTCAGTATAGAATATTTACTCTTTCAAAGAAAATAATTTGTGAAGGATCTGCTATAATTGATGCTGTTCAAGCAAGGTTTTTAAGATCCATTCTGATGCTTTTAAGTCCTACAAAAAGAAAATGAACAAAAGGCATTTATTTCTTTTGTCTTGATTCTCTTTAAATTGAATCATTTGATGGTTTTCTATTTCCACAGTACACTGTGAAAAACCTGCAGTTTGCACTGACTGTTGAACCAGAGAATGAAAAGATGACCCAGAAGTTATCATGGGCTCAGCAACAGCGGAAGGGAAATCTCCCCACAATTCCTTCCACCATCAATGAGGAATTGGAGACTAATCCATTCATGCGAGTTGATCTACCTGAACTCCAGGTAGAACACTCTTCCTTTCTACTTTTATATGGTGACTGTTGAGGCAAAGGAAATCTTTCAAAGGATATTAAAGGATCATGACAAGATTATGTGCAAAGCATTTCTGTCTCCTGCAATTTGATTTGCCAAATATTGCTTTAATAAGCTTGCGGCACGATTTGCGTTTTTATAAGCTTAGATCTTGATCGCTATACACCATTACATGATACTGAATTCCCTTAATTTTTGTCTATTTATTCGAGCTTTGGCAATAAAAGGAAGCATCCTTGTATTTTTGAGTGTACCTTTTCTTAGCCTTAGTCTTTCAAAGAGATTATAGCAAAGATTTGTTGGATGACGCTACTCAATTATCCATTTTTTTTCTTCTTCGTTCTTTCTTTTTGGGTCAAAGTTTATCTTGTTTTCTTCGATGAGAAAAATTCAATCTCTTATAGGCAAAAGTTGGTTGCAAGAATCCCGTTGAAGCTCTTCGGGAAATAAGGCGGCGGAAAGACAATTGGAGAGGCTGAACGAAACAGAGAAGCAAATGCTAGTGTGAGTGCGTGCGCTCGCGTGTTTTCTCCTTCTGCATGCAATAAAGTTGCTACTTTTTTAAGTTTACAATGTGATAATGGTGTAAATACAATTTCACTGGTCAATGCCTAAATGGTCATCGTCATATATATATATATCCTTTGTTGTGTTCTGTCATTAGTTGCAACCGCACATAAGAAAACAATTAGCAAGGATGAAGAGTAAACGCTCGCATTCTATTCTCTTCCTGTATTGGTCAGTTTCCTTGGTTATTTAATTATTGAAAGAAAAATAACCAGTGGCGTTCTTCCTTTAGCCCCCACTTCTGCTGACAGCAACAATAAGCAGTCTAGCGTTCTTCAGATGCTTGCCTCCCAGAGTGTCCCATGAAAAGCCCGTTTGCTGAGCAAAACAACATTTCTCTGGCAAGTGAAGGCACGCGGTCAATACCAACAATTTGAAAATTGGACTTTTTACTTTTTGACTTAATATTATAATGAGCGGGGAATACTAGAATCACAAATAAATTACAAATCACAAACTATTTACCCGAAATACAGTTACATTCCGATAAACGAACACCTATTCAGAAATACGGAAACAAGGTGAATAAGTTTGCAATGTTAATGAATAGATTTGATAACTTAATGAATTGTTACCTCCGGATTACCACTGCTGGACTGTTTATACATCTTCCACAAGCATGCATGCTGAATCATACATCATGTTAACACAAGAATAAATCCAATAACATTTTAAGCTTACAACCACAACAACTAACACCAACAAATACCAACGACTGATGACGAAAACCCTAGCAGGTATTGCCTTGTTTTCCTTACTTCTTTCTCAGGTCCTCAAAGAAAAATACTATCTAGATTTGCAAATTCACCTTCCTCCTCTGTCAACTTCCTTCACTTTTAGATGCGGTAAATTGAGATATCACGCAGTCGGATAACGCATCCCCAGAATCTGAGACATTTTTGTGAGAAAACATATGAAAAATATGTTATGACAATTCCTACCGCCCAGTTTTTGCCCGCTTCATACCACTTGAATTGAAAGGTGAAACACTGCCACTTGGTCGAGGACTCTCTTCTCTCAAATTAGAATTTAGGAGTGCTAGCTCCCGTAGCTGTTGCCTCTTATAAAAATCCTGTGACTCATCCTGCAACGAACATTTTGATGCTTCATTACTGGAAAAGATAAGGACTGAAAAGATAGACAAAAGGATACATGAAGTGTCCACTTAACAAAATGAAAAACAACCACATTCAACCTTGACATCCACAACATAAAACACCATCTACTTAGCGCATAGCCAGATATTCTAGCTCGATTAGCATCTATGCCCAAGAATTACTTGGACAATACATCGTCACTGATTTCTGTTCTCTATGAACTATCCTGAATTAGGTGTGAGCAACACTGCAGCTCTCTAGTGGGCCCATCTCTCCCTGATACCTTGCTCAGTGATTAACCATCCTGACTTAAGTGTGTGCAACACTGCAGCTCTCTAGAGGGCCCATCCCTTAGGAGCAACCCTACCATTCTCTCTTTTTCTTTCTCTTAAAAATAAAAGAGAGAAAAAAAAGCTTTTACAATGTTTAAAACTCCCATGATGTTTAAATTTGCTCTCTGGAAAAGAGCTCCTATTTCACTAATGTATACCTTATAATCCAATTATTGCAAATCTTAACACCGCAAAGCATGGGATTTGCTTTATTACACTTCATTTTAATTTTGCAGCTAAATAATAGGCCAACTTGGAACATAATGTCAACAATGCAAGAATATTCACATTTTTGCAGATAAAAAGAGTATTTTATCACTAAAGCAAACTGCATTTTTGTCTTTTCAAGAGTTTCTACAATCGAATAGTTGATAAATGAAGAGGGATATTCACATCTTTTAAACACAATCCAATTGCTCTAATATTTTTATATCTCTATTAGCATTTCTATGGAATTAAAAATAAATGAAATGCAATTTTTGCAAATGCAGACCACAAATGGAGATAATATTGACATCAAAAGTCGAAGAGATTATAAAGGAGCTAAAGGAAAGGAAAAGACATGGAATAGAAAAGAAATGAAAAGGAAAAGGAAAAAAATAAAAAATAAATTAACAAAAAAACAAGAGGAAGAGGGTCATCCCTGCCATACTGTTTTGAATGTCTGATAATAGATTACAACAAATAAACAAATCGATGTAATGGAATTATTAAAGTGAATGTGAAGTAGAACACAAAAGATAGAATTATAAACAAAATACTTATGAAGATGATGGGAATTGCCACAAACAGAAACAAGATGCAAGAGGACTAATTAAGATAGTTCGGAAACATGAAATAAAAAGTATTGTATGTGTCGCGCAACTATTAGGAAGAAAAATACTAAGACAAATAACATAAACAAAATAATGAAATATTAAATAATGACTAGTAATAAATAGACCTAAATGCAGCACTGTGGAGGAAGCATATTCACTTGGTCAATCCTATACAGTAGGAAATTTGGAAAGGGTCATTGCTTAGAATTTCATTGGTTTCAGTTTCCTTCACTCTTGAGCTTTATTTCTATCATTGAAACCAAATCATCCCATTACGTGTAACAGAACGTTCATGTATTACTATCAGTACCATAGATCACTCCCAAATTAAGTTTAATAATTGTTCTAATACTTGCTCTCTCCATTAAATGGGCAACATCAGTGGCACGGCCACCCATAATGAAGCTGGAGCTCACAACCAATATTTATAGAAGATAGAGAACCACATTTGTAGCTATATACCATAAGCATAGACAGAATCACTGTCCTTTATGAAAAGAGACCAACATAAACAACAATAATAAAAATGGGAGAGAGGGAGAAGGGGGGAAGAAAACAGAGCATCCTCGTTACAAATATGTATGAACATAAAAAGAAAGTAATAATAGGACAGGTGCATAAGAATCAGCAACTAGGAGCGTCCACACTGTAGACATTTAGATGTGAAGCTAAGGCGATACTTGAAGTAGCAGATGACAATACCATGTCATATTAATGTTAAGACATTAAAATTCCATGTCAATAATAGTACCGCGAGATCAGCATCACAATTGGGGGTTAGGACAAAATTTTGACAATGAACATTGCTGATTTTAATTTTTATATAAAATAATATGCAAAAAAAATTCATATAATTCTTAAAGAAAACAATGTTCATAAATAAATGGAGAAACATGAAATATAGGCAAACTTATTTCTTTAATATTTACGTTATCACATAAACAATGTCAACACTCAAGAAACACAGTCTTGATGCTCAAATTGCTCTTGTTGTAATTTTAGTAAGAATTGCTAATAAAGGGAAAAAAAACTAGTAGAAACTCAGCATAGAAAGGTTAAAAGCAAAGCTGTATCAGGCATTACCACATTTTAGCATTCATAATTTCTTGTACTTCTTTCAAAGTTTTTAACTTCTTTATATTCTATATCAAAATATTTAAACATCATGTTAGATAAAACAGAGAGAAGTAAAATGATTCAGATAGCCAACTTGCATGTAGTTGAAAAAGCCTTAGTTGAGTTAAGTTTATTTAAAAATGGCTCCTTACAATGGACACAGAGAAATAACTGATGCCAAATTTTAGGAAGCAATATGTTTATAAACTACAAGAAGTTCTAGATTAGAGTTTCAAAACTCACCCACTAAATAATTAAGGTTTGAACTAATAAAAATAAAATTAAACAAAATAAAAGATGTGTTTTGTTAAATACCAATAGGATTTCTCTGCATAAAAATAATGTTTGACATTTAGTTGGTGTCTTTGAAAGGATTAAACTCCTGATTGTTAAGAGGACAAATTCTCTCCTCTAGCTGAGATGAGGGAGAAACCCCAAGCCTTACCATCCTTTTGGGTTGGCATTGCTCCTTATCACTTGGACACATCATTTTATATATAACAAAGAAGAAGAAGAAGAGGCAAGTTTACTCCGCTGTCAATTTTTAAATGGCATTCTTTTCTTATACAACATAAAACACTTCTCAAATTGACATTCATTGTTGTTATAAAGGAGGATATCCATTTCTGCAATCAACCCCACAAAAAAAAAAAAAAAAAAAAAAAAAAAAAAAAAAAAGAACTTAATTATCAATGAATACTTCAGGGAAGAAGAAGAAAAATAAAGAAGCAAGTTTACTCCACCGTCAACTTTTGAATGGTGTTCTATTCTTTTATGACATAAAACAGGTCTTAATTAACATCGATTATTGCTATAAAGGAGGAAATACAATACCGTAATTGACCCCATAAAAAAATACAACTTAATTATCAATGAATGGTTCATGGTATATGCTGGGCTAGAAAAACATACCACAGGTTTAAGCAGTTCTTCAAGAATTTCCTGTGCCTGTCTTAGCTTTGAATCAACTATATTGATGGGTAATTCAGCCTCAACCAAGATATGCAGAGGTTCATTCAGGTGCTCATAACCTGGCCTTCCTCTTAGCTTGTCCTCCTTAGGGGCGAAAAGCAGAAAAGAAAAGAATTAGCATATATGCCACAAGCAAGATTGAGAGTAAAAATAGCTTCCTAGGCTTAAATCAGATTCATTTTTCCAATATTGAAGTTTGAATTACTTAAATGTTCAAAGAGTTGAGCCATTTTAATTAAACTAATAGTCAAATCATAAAATAATGAAAATTGTATAATGCCAACCCACTACAGTCAACTTAGAATTAAATTAAGACACATGCAACCAATTTTGAAGTTTGCAAGACAAAAGTGTTAAAATAATTTAGTAATATTTTTACCAAATTGATGAAGTCTACCGCCATAACATGATAAATAATACCTTTCCTGGGTCCTTTATTGAGCCTTTTCCTCTAATGTAAACACGGCATCCTGTAGAAAGTTCCACCCGTTTCAGTGAATTGCCTCTGGGTCCAAGAAGCCGACCGACAAAATTGAACTACCATCAGCAATAAATTAGTCACGTATTAGTTCTTGCTGGCACGGAATGAAAGTTCCTTTGTTTACTAAACAACAATTTACAAGGTAGCTCTATAGTAATTCAACTAAATTATATAAAGCAGACAACAGTTTGATCATGCTCACATTTGGATAACTATCCACAGGTATTTCCAAGCGCAAAATTTTTTTGACGGTGTATGAACTAGGGCTTGCTGGTGCCCCTTGCCAGTCCATTGTCATCCCTTGTGGCCCACCTAATCTCTGATATTTGACATATTAGAAGGTCAATATTTCTATAACGAAAAATAACATCAGGAGAATACAAGCATGCATGCCCATGTGCTCAATCACATATTAAAGATTTCAAGAACATGAAATAAATGAATTAAGAAGATGCATTCCTTTTAATTGTACAAAGCACAAATGATAATCAACTTCAGTAGAAGATGTACTGTATACGATAACAAAACCAATATAATATATTTGAAAAATGGTAGAAGAGAGCCTCAATTGAACATGAAATGAGAGAAGTCGATTGCAACAATGGAGATCATTAGAAACACCAATCAAAAATGCTCTCTGCCAAAGTGTAGGGGGTGATAATTTTTATTAACTAAAAAATAAAAATAAAAAAGAAAGAATTGGCTAACCTATAGCAATATAGCCATACAAACTTTTTTCACTAGTACAAAGTGAAGTCCAATGTCTCGATGTTATCAAGTGAAAACATCATGGAAGAAAATAAAAGAGCAACAAAGAGCTCAATGTCTCTAGAGGAAGAAAGTGCAGAAGAGTAGGGGAAAAAACAAGACGTGGAAGCAAGGAATTAAGGATAAGAAGAAAGAGAGAAATGGAGAAAGTAAGAAGAGAATATCCATAGTGCTTCTTCTTTTTTTTCCCTCAGATTTTTCATATTTCCTCTCTTCTCCTTACATTCTTTTCATTTTCCTTTTCCTTTTCCTTCTCCATCCCTTGTCTTTCACCCTTCTCAAATTTTTTACTTCTTTCTCAACAAAGAGGCAAAGAGTACAACTCTTAATGGTTTTTTTAATGAGAAATGTCCAACAATCCAGCATTTTCAATTAAATTTGTCAAATAACCTTAGAGAGAGAGAGAGAGAAATAATAATAGAACAAATAGAAACAGTATTGGTATGGTTAAGCCCAAAACCCCAAATATGAAAGAGTAACCTCTTGATATATAATGATAATGATAGAAAAAAAAAAAAACCTAAAATAACATAAGCAAAGATAAGTAAGAAAAATGTAATTACTAATAATATAACTGAGGACTTAACCCCTTAATAGAACAAAGCAAAGAAAATGAATGCAAATAGCAAACTCAATGTAGTTTAGAACTTTGGAAAATGCCTTGAAAAGGTGGGCTGAGCAATAACACTGAATTTTTTTTTTAATTCTTTTAAAAAAATGCAAGTAGCTAAAAGATTAGAAGTTGAAACCATATTTCATAGCTAAAGTTTTATACAAGATGAAGCATGAACCTTTAGTAGAATAAGGACTGTACACCACATGTTTTATTATCAATAAAAGCTTCAAAATTTAAAATATTCAGAAAATTTCAAAGAATTGCAAACATCATTGATGAAAAAGGAATCATACAGATGAAATAAAAAATGAAACTGTGAGGCATTCATATATATGTTACCTTCTCATGACCACTCACCAGCACTCATGCAACAAATTTGACAATCAATTGTCTCAATTAGCATAAACATATGTTAAACCTTATGATCACAAATTGTAATCTACATTTTGTAGCATGTGAGGTTTTTAACTATTGTATGAACAAAAATAGGAAGGGAAAAACCAAACGTGATCGTCAAGGTGTACAATAATAGCTAAAGATAAGAAACTGTGTGTAGTTGAGAACAAAAGTAAAACCAGTTACCTCCTGCAAGATGTTATTCCAACCACCTAAACCTGTTCCTCCAACATTTGGCATGAGATTTGAAGAAGCCATGGGGCTGGGGCTTCCATGCTGCAATCTGTCATAGTCACTGAAGCCAGCATTCTGGACTACCCCTGATACTCTCATAATTTCTGAACACATTCAAGAGCACATGAACAGGAGAACAGACCAGCTGCTTTTAGCTCAGGTGTAAATTGAGAAAAAAATAATATTGGAGTATTGCAAAAAATCGTCCAGTAATTTTTTTTTTTTAAGAAAATAAGAAATCCACAAGCATAAAGTCGGGAATGGAAAATCAACAATTAAAATAGGTGTTTCTTTTAAAAAAAAAAAACAATTAAAATAGGTGTTCAAGCTCTTCTGAGTTACAATTTTTTAAGACAGAGAATTTTATTCTTTCCTTAGTCAGTGGTACACACACTGTGCCAAATGGTTGTAGCTTTCTATTATGTAGCAAAAACAATAACAATTGAAAGTTTTTCCAAGGTATCTCAAACCATCTCCCAACATGTAGATCAAGTAAAAGAAAATGTTGTAGCACATCTAAATGTGCAGGCAGCGAGCATCTAATGCTAACTAACTATGCCTCCAATAGATGGGTTGGGAATCCTCGGACGAATACACTGACGATAAAACTGAAAAGTGGCAGATGCTAAAATGAAAGAATCAAATCCACAGACAAACAGCAACGAGTATGCAAACACATTCCTAGTTTAGACACGTTGACATTCAATTAAATGGAAGAGTAAACAAGAGAAGAGAAGCATCTTGACAGAAGATATAGAAATGGACGCAAGATGAGAAACTGATCACGCGTCTACTTGGTGGGAAAAAGGGAAAAGGAGGAAACGAGAAAAAGAAAAAGCAATCGAAGTAAAGATAGTGGTATAAATCAAAAGAGGGAAATTCAGAAAACCTAGATCCAAGAAAAAAAAAAAAAGACGAAAAGAAAAAGAATACCGACCTTGACTTAAAAGTCGACTGCATATGGGAAGAACTTGCATGAAAGGTCCAAGCTTCTGATGCTCCGCTATCAGCTCTGCCAAGTACTGACTAAGAAGAGAAAAACAGAGAAAGAAAGAAAGACAATAAAAAAAGGAAAACTCGCAACTGAATCACACAACACGCGACAAAGAAATTGAAAGGTCAGAAAACGAAAAGCGCGGCGAAGAAATAGAGATAGTGATACCTGTCGACATCGGGAGCATTCCTTATCTGCGGGGAAACAGCTCGTGCAGGTGAGAAGTTGTGAGTATATAAACCAGACATGGTGATCCAGAGACGAAGAAGAAGAAGAAGAAGTCAGACAGACAGACTTTCTCTCCTTTGCAACTACAGAAAGATTTTTGTCAAAAAGGGGAAGGAAGTACCGAGTGGTGATAGGAAAGGGAGGGGGAAGAGGGGGGGTTTTATTTTGGATTTAGAGTTGCAGAAACAAAGAAAGAGAGAAGATGGGGGAAGGTTTTACTACTGTCTTCTCCGTCCTCAAACGGGGGCAACCCCGTGATGAAATTGTAATTGGAAACAAAAAGGGAAAAATAAATTTATGTCGTAGCGAAATGAGTGGTTGTTTTGAAATAAATTATTATTACATTTACATTTACCTGTAATAAGATTTACAGACTCACAGCCAGCTACTACAGATTTTTTTCTTTTCTTTTTTTCTTTTTGGATGAAGGGAAGGAAGTAGGGTGGAGGCAGGAAGGGAGGTTTAAATTGAAGTAGGGTTTATGTGATTTAAGGAGTGGTGGGCAACCATGGACGCCGCCTCCCTACGTTGCCTTGTTAGATAGCAGATTTACGCATTTATGTTACCATATTATTAATTTCACCGTATGAGATGAGATGGATATCGTAGAGTTTACGTACACGGTCCCTTTTCTTTCTTCCCCACCTCCCCACCTGCTTCTTCTCTGTTCAAACAAGTACTAAAAGAAGACAGAAAAAGACACAGGAATATATACTAATTTGTTCACACTTTACTGTTAGTAATTACTGAGTGTTGAGTGGTAAAGTGATGTGCTACTTTTTACATCCACAAGGAAGAACGAGAGCAGGAGAAAGCTAGAGCATGAGGATTAGGATTATTATAAATAAGATTAGGTTTAGGTGTTCCCAGTTGCATTGTTAAGCTTATCAATAATCGCAATTATTACTAAGGTCGGTTTTAATGGTATCACATGAAAGGATTGGGCGTTGGGCATTGGCTACACCAACCCCCCATTTACAGGCTTACAGCTTATGTGTGTGAATGTGACCCTTTCTCCCTTTGCTTTTTTGACCGTCAAAATCATCATATGTTCCAATTAAGATAAGAAACATTATATATGTACATTTTTCCATATCTATGTGTTACATTGATCTGTGTGGCAATGAGATTATGGGATGAACCCCACCACGCTACCATTCCCGCTCCTCTCCTCCCTCTTGCTTGATTTGCTACATGATTTGAACTTTTTTTTCACTCAAATGCTTGCTTAGAGAGATGGATTAATGGTATGGCATGGTAGCATTTATTTGAATCTTCCCAACTCACAAGCTAGCGTGTGAAATTGGGCCATCAAAAGGGTGGTGAGGTGGGCATGGCAAGGCCTGGAGTATGCATGTATATGTATGTATTAAGACGTATTATGAGAATTGGAGTACAAGTGGTGAATCGAGCAGTAACTGGGGATTAGGGGGATTGCCTGAGTACAGAAAGAGGTCCGCCCGGGCCCCACACCAACCCATTTCCCTTTCCCAACCAACAGTACATAACATACTACACTTTCTCTCCTCTTCCCTACCCGACACATAATTATATTATTCAATCATGTAGAAACCCTAGTGCTTGTTAACTAGTCCTTAATCACTTGCCCACTGGCCAAAGCAAACACCAGAGGCCCAACAGGCACCGACTTCACATTACGCCCTCCTCTCTTCCACTACATTCTCTACCCAACCAATTCTATCACATTTATCTTAAAGTTCAAATGAAACGCTGCCTCCTTTTTACTCGCTTAAATTAGGAGGAGGAAGGTGCCTGCATCGTCTCATTTTTGCAATGCTATCGCTACGCTCAGTTTGATTAAAATCACAAACCTTATTTTTATTTTTTTTCTTTTTGTTGGGTGGGGGAGGCGGGGGCTGTGTGTGTGAAATTAAGGATTTTATATATTAGCTGCGGAATATATACTAATTGGACCCAAATGTAGTTGATGTTTCGCACACATTAACAATGCATGAAACAGTGAAACTTAAGGATTTTATATATTTGGACGTTGGGGTGTGTGGGGGAAGAGAAGGGAGAAAGAAAACAAGCATTGGATTCCCTCCTTGCCTGAGAAAAAAGTGTTGGGCGAGGCACGTTGGGTCGGAGACAGCAATGTGTGGATTGCAACGGACCACCTGGCACTGGGAGTTCCCAATTATTAATTCATGCACCTCTTGTTTTTATTCCCCGCCTCTTCCCCCTTCCATTAACATTTAATTGAATACTAATAATTAATATTTATTCGTTTTATTTCCCCTCAGCTAACAAACGTCTAATATATTAAAAATAAATATTTTGTGATAGAAATATAATAACGTCTATTTATATCTTAGCAATTACAGTTCTTTCCCAAATTTTATTCCTCATCGTCTTCTTTTTTTTTTGGAAAAAAATTAACAAAAAGAGAAGGAAGAAAATAAATAAGAAAAGAAACAATGATGATGATGATGAGAAAGAAGAGATGCACTTCAAATATATCATTTAGAATAGTATAACACAATAACATTCTTATTGAACCCTAAAAAATAATTATTACTTGAATAATAGCATATTTGAATTAGTAGCTACATACTGCTGTTGATAATCATGTCTTAATCTTGTAGATCAATACTTTTCTTAGCACAGTCAATTAACTCTCTATATGTTTGCACGACAAGATTAAGAAACAAGATAACTGATCGTTGTAGTATTAAAATAAATATAGACCATTTTACATAAGTTGATACTTTGTATTTCAGCTTAATGTAAAAATAAAAATAAACTGTCTTAGGTCTCTATGCACTAAAGATTTACAAACTATTGTATATTCTAAAATATTTAAATGGTACTCTATTCAAATATTTAAGTTTGATGAAAAAATATGTGATTTATTGCTACTCAGATTAAAGGATGTTTGATCTAAACGTATTTTT
>JAJIYU010006246.1:0-20939 GCA_030144865.1 Tinospora cordifolia | reverse complement strand
TAGATAATTCAATCTAAAGAGTTTTCAGTAATTTACTTTTCAATTTTATATTTGACTGTTTTTATGAGTTTAATTCTAATTCTTAATCAATCGAATGTGTAGCTTTAATAAGGTTTAAATTGATAGTAAATTGGGCTTTTAGATAATTGATTTTTATACGTTCCCTGAGGACGATATCCGGTCTCACCGGTATTACTATTGCGATCCCGTACACTTGCGGGGTTGTCAACACATAGCTCTTCTGACGACTCTAAGTTGTAGCCAGTCTTCTCTTATAACATCCCAACCCCCTAGAAACAGGTTCAAGCTCAACCACAAGGCAATGTCGGTTATATGATACATTTACAAGTACACAACTTGCATCACTTTCTATTATCTTAAGTCTTATTATGTACACAACCCAATTATTTAACTTTAAATTTAATAAGAGTGTTACAATACAGATGAAATAGATATTGACTCTTCATTTACTTAATAAAATAAAATAGTACATACTTTAAACTCTTATTTATTCAAATAAGTAAAAGATTACATGCTTTAATTCAAATAACTAAAACTTGAAAGCGAGTACATAGCTCTTAAAAATTGAAATAAAATTTACTAAAAGTCAAATAAATCTAAAGTGGGCAACATACCCTTACAATGAAAAAAAAAGAAACTTTCCAACAATAGAAACTTTCTAAATATATCTATTTTCATATTTCCATTGCCATCATATTCAATTTTTTGAAAATGTTAAAAAGGGAGGGGTGAGCATATAGCCCAGTGGATCATTCATCAAACTACTAAATTACTCACTCAAATCAAAAGTACACTCAAATTCAATCACTATAACCATTAAATG
Organism: Tinospora cordifolia; assembly: GCA_030144865.1. Classification (NCBI taxonomy): domain Eukaryota; kingdom Viridiplantae; phylum Streptophyta; class Magnoliopsida; order Ranunculales; family Menispermaceae; genus Tinospora; species Tinospora cordifolia. The sequence goes on along the minus strand of JAJIYU010006246.1, from coordinate 20,095 downwards.
TTTCAAATAATGTCTTGTTAGTAATATATATTTTACCAAAAGGGGTTTTACACGATTGATGTTATTCATTAAAACACTCCTATTCTAGGATGGAATGACAATTCATCTTGTCACATTCCATTGGAAATAAGGGTTACATGCCCACATTTTAAGTATTTTAAAACACATCCACACTTAGTGATGTTACTCATATACACTAAGTATATGCAAAGAACACCCATAGCATTACTTAGAGTACTATGATGGTACATGGTTCTTATCTATATTTTCTCATATTTAAATTCAAATAAATATGATACTAAATCATAATAACTGATATCATAATTTCAATAATCAAGAGAACATGAAAAACATAAATAACATGCTAGAAAACTCAAGAATAAGCCTAAGCATAGTATCTAAGCATGTTATGCTTTCATGCATGAATTAAAATATAAAAACATGCTAATTGAAAATAAAACAAGATCAAACATGCTTCAAACTAAAATATAAACATGTTGAAATCTACGATATAAACTGAAAGCAAACATGAATGCACTAAAGACTTGAAGTAATAAAATAGGAGTTCTAGGAGTCCCCTCTGCCTTAGTAGTGGTTCCTTAAAAAATTTCAGCAAAGCTTGCCCTCAACGTCTAGCACTTTCACACACCAAGAAAAATCACTTCAAACATTCTCTAAAACACTGAAATCAAAACTTCTCACACAAAGAGAAAAGAAAAGAAAGGATGGATGACAAGAAGAAGGCTTAGAGAGAACAAGGGGAAATCTCAACTCTTGTTCTTGGGATGAGAGGAATGGGAGCCTAGAGATGGTTTATATAGATTTTCAAAGAGCATATGGGATGTCCTAGGGCAGCCTTAGACAACACACAAAAATCTGGGCAAGTTTCAATACATAAAGGGGACGGCTGGCATTTGTGCTCATGGGACCACTTTGCTTTCCAATTTCTTATGAGTCTAGATTAGATTCTCAATCTTATTTCTTAATCAATATTAGAAAATAATTTCAAAATTAGAATGTTATTAATATCCGTGTGGGACATCCCTAGTGGATAAAAGATGCTCACAAAATTTTCTTATTTGGTCATTTGCTTGCTCGTCGCACAAACACACAATATGATATACATTCCATTTCCTATTCTTTGGCATCAAACTTGAGGAGTATGCTATCAGTTTTTGAAGGGACACCATATCATAGTCTAAGATTGTAATCTAAGTTAAAGGAAACTCTCTAATTCAGTCCAAACTCCAAAGTTGGCGCACCACCTTGTGTAGTCTTGATTCAATGCCAAAATGGGACCAAATCTTTGATTTAGGAAACTTTTCCATTCTTTTTCATTAGGCAATTCCTCATGGAATCTCTCTAAAAGGACGGCTAGGGTTCTCTTGTGAGCATCTCTCACACATTAGAAACTTCTAAGTTGGGAATTAGGCACATGTGAAGCACACACATGTGGTAGATGTCACTAAGGTGCATGGTACACTTGATCATTTTCCTTGGTAAATGGGATCATTTGTCTTGATTTCTATCCATAGGTGACACCTCATATAAGTGAGTCTACTAAATCATTTGTGTTGTCTATGGGATCATTCTACAAGGTTTCAAACAATGGAAATATCACATGGACCTTTGGGTAGGGTGAAGGTGCACATGATCATGGTGTTCTACCCATATGACTTGTACATGCTTAGGGTGACCATAACTTCATGGGTTCACAAAAATCAAATAAAAATTAACATCTTCTTGTTTATAAGGAATTATGATTTATAACCTATAGTTTTGGAATCACATGAGAAAAATTAAGAATTTCAATATATGGTTTGGCCAAATTGGTTTTCATTTACTTTCCTTATTTAGAACCCACTAAAGGCAGTACGAAATGAAGATACAAATCTTAGTCAATTGTGCTGATTTTTGGATATGTTGTTTATTTTGTTATTTCATGTCATTCCATTTCATTTTGGGTTATTTCGATTCGCCGAAGTACCCTAAATGCCAATTCTTTTTAATTTTGACCCCTTGCAGGGCGTTTAGCAAATGAAAACCATAATCTTAACCAATTGTTCTAATTTTTGGATATGTTGTCCAATTACTTTGTTCATGTCACCTTATTTCATTTTAGGTTGTTTTGAGTCCTTAAGGATCACCAAATGAGACTTTTAGGAACCTATCAAATTTAGCCCTAAAATGAGTCTAGTTTCATTTTGCACCCAATTTCATTGAATTGATCTTGAATTTCATTTAATTAAATACAAAGTTTTTAGGGTATTACATCTTTGTATTAGTTTGACATAGTTATTCATTTCTTCGACCAAGTCTAGCCCAGTTGATACATGATCTTCAAGTTCAGCCCAAGAGCTTGGTGATCTACAAGGCCTTCCATAAAGAGCCTCATATGGAGCCATCTTAATACTTGCCTGATAACTATTGTTATGGGCAAACTCTGCTTAATGTAAGTATTTGCTGTAGTTCCCTTCAAAGTTGAGGACACGAAACCTTAACATGTCCTCTAAGGTCTGATAACTCTCTCAAACTCTGTCTTAGGGTGGAAAGTAGTGCTCATGTTGAGTTTAGTGCTCAACTCCTTCTATAAACTCTGCCATAATTGAGAAGTGAAGCGAGAGTCTCAGTTAGTGTAACAACCTGGGCCCACCATAACAATATTGTTCACACCTTAACCACCACTGATTGGGTGCAGGGTTTTGTCCTTGGCAAGACTCAAACCTGAGCTTCCCAAAATGCATTGGCATAATGAGACACCCCTGAATGCACATTCAACCCAGGCATCACTGTGGAGTTTTTGGGATATTACAATCCATTCCCCTTGGGAGTAGTCTTGTCCTCAGCATTCACACCCCTGTCACACACAAAGTGGCTTTGATACTATTTGTAACAACTCGGGCCCACTGTGATGATATTGTCCCCACCTTAACCACCATTAATTGGGTATAGGGTTTTGTCTTTAGCAAGACTTAAACTTGAGCCTCCCTGAACGTGTTGGCAGAATAAGAAATCCCTGAATCCACATTTTGTCCAGGCTTCACTCTAGAGTTAGACCGATGTGAGATATTATAGTCAGATACTATCACTTTGGCACACCATGCAACCTTACTATTTCCTCCACATAGAGTTCTCTCAGCTTACTAACTTGGTCTGTGGATTTGATTGGCAAGAAATGAGCCACTTTAGTGAAGTGATCCACAATCACCCAAACAATGCCTTTTCCTTTCTGATTTATGGTTAAACCACTAACAAAGTCCATGGCAATGTTATCCCACTTCCATTCAAGGATAAGAAGTGATTGTAACATTGAAGAGGGATTCTGGTGTTTTGCTTTTACTTGTTGACAGGTTAAGCATTTAGAAACATGCTTAGCCATATCTTTTTTTATTCCTATCCACCAATAAGTTTTTATAAGGTTCTAGTACATCTTGTCCCTGCCTGGATGCATCGTATACTAGATTTTATGAGCCTCATCAAATATGATTTGCTCACTTTATCCACAAATTCTTGAGTCTTAGGTGTTCTCAGCATCTAACCTAAGGTTAGTATGCTTATCCTATTCAATTTCCTTTATTAGGCTTGTGAGCAATTTGTTTTGCCTATGTTCATCCCTAATATGTCGTAAACGATATAGATGGCAAGTCATGTCATGGTAATAGGCTCATCTTTCATTCACACCTAGCCTAAAGTCTTTAGTTAAGTAGTACTTCCTTTTAAGGTTGAAAAACTTTTTGGTAGCATCCCACCTCCGACTCAGTAGACTTGACCACACGGCAAGCCTTGGGATTGTTGTTTTATGTGACTAACACTTTCTTTCTATTTTTAACATTCAAAACATAGCTACAAAAGCTCTAAAGGAAATTAATTTTATTAATTGGAAAAGTTTAGGTACAAAACCTTATTCAAGCCAAAATTCGTAAATGATAACATATAGTTTTATTTTTTTGTAAAGGACTCCATGCCTCTAATTAAATTTAAAACAAGTTCTTCTTTCCTAGTATTGTTATACTAGGGTTTCTAGGGTAAGTCTTGATCTTCTTGAGCCTCAACAGCAAACATTATGGCCAGATTTTGCCCACGACCCTGATTCTACCCTTGGTTGGCATTCTATTATTGTTGTCTGCCCTGAGAATGATCATTTTAACCTCCTCCCTAAGTGTTCGATGGCTAAGGAGTGTGAGCGGGTGCAGTTGGGCAATTTTTACCAAGATGATCCTTCTGCCTATACACATAGCATAGTCCCTGATTCCTTGCCTATTTTGTTTACTCTACTTTGTTTTGCCCCTGTTTTTGTGTCTATGTTTCTTTCTCACCACTCTTATTCTTCTTTTGGGCTTTTTGTTCCTTTTTTTTTTCATTCTCAGGCCTTTTTTTCTAGGTTGAGCCCTTGTTCTAGTGTTAAACCCTTTTTTGAGACATCTCTATATGTTTTTGGGTCCAGAGTCTTTACTATCTTCTGGATTTTCATATTAAGACCCTGCGCAAAATGATTGGCCTTCATTTTCTCTCCCCTAATTAGTTCTAGCAAGAATTTTGCCAATTCAATGAACTTTCTTTCATATCCAGCTACAATTGGGTCCCTCTGATTCAGTCGGACAAAATCTTCATAGAGCCTCCTTAGCGTGGCCTTCAGAAAGAATTTCTCGTAGAAAACCTCCTTGAAATTCTTCCCAGCTCATTATTTCAACATTAGTCTTCAGATCCATTTGCATCATTCACCACCGACTTCTAGCTAGTCCCTTGAAGTGGTGTGTGGCCAGTGCTACTCTACGCGAGCCTATTACCTTCAATACATTCAGATGTTCCTCCATCTAAGTCTCAGCCATTCCAGTTTGTGCCTCCTATCTTCACGGTTCAGTTTCGTCAGACTTGGTAGCTTTGGTAGCGTATCTCTTGGATCCAACCATTATCTCCAAGTTAAAAGCCATTTTAGTATCTGATAAGGTATCACAATGAAAGATTTATGAGAATCATAATCTGGGGCACACAACTCCTTTTCTCTTATATTCGGGATACAAAATTTTTTTCTAGACTTGAGAAGATAGTTGTCTCATCCATATTTGGTCATTGAGTTCACATTTCCAAGCCTTTCATTTCGTTCGTACTATCATGATTGTAGGTTCTCGATTTGTTCAATGGCCTATCAGTTTATGCTTCTAGGTTCTTTTTGTTCTTGGGTACAAGATTTGGTTTCATATGACGTACATATAAACAAATCAAGCATATTTTTCAAACAATCATATAATTAAGTAATTTCATGCCAGCATAACAAAATTCCAGGCTTCCATCTAAGCTTCCAAGTTCAAGTTTCTCATACCACTCTACCCCTTCCACTTAGGCTTTCACTTATAAATTTGCCAAACCCAAAAAATTTTGCAAATGTCTCGATAACTAAGGTTTCTCGAGCACACTATACCTGATTGTCCCATACCAACCAAGCATAGAGAAACAAGTTCTTCCAAAGTTATCGATCATTCACCAAACATGGTCTATCATTCTTTGATTCCAAGCTTCCTCCATAACCCTAAGTTCTTATGTGTTCCATACCACATAGAAACTAGAAACACAGAATCTTCCCGATCTCGTGTCCCGGCCAAACAATAATTTTGTTGTCGCACATTTTCAGTTTCTAAATAATATCCTAAAGTTTTATGCATTTGAACTACTGTGCCACCCTTGGTTATACCTATGTTTCTACCTAAGGTCTTTTTCCTTGACCTAGGGTTTTAGTTTGGTTAAACTAACAACCTCTATTTGGTCAAGATACTACCTTTGGCATCTTTTTCAATTTCTATTAAACTTTTTTCCCCAATTTTTTACCTTTTAATTTTCTTTTATAGAAAGTACAGGTGTTTTTCAACTCAGACTACTCATATAAGTTGGTGGGACAACTTCTAAATTGGGCGGCGAGACCAAAGTATGCTTAGCAATCACGTTTTCTTAGGTAGGATAATCCACCTCTATTTTAATGTTTAGCTTTATTTGAGACAAGACTTACCCACTATGAACTCAATCTGCAGTCTTTGTATCTAAACAAAACATTTCTAAATACATATTTCCTTTTTGAAAACACTTTCCAAAACAATTTTCAATTTCAAAAATAGAAGGCAGGGCATTCTAATTTCAACTCAAGGAACAAGTCAAACCTAGTTGAGTTAATATTTCTAAATCTGATACCACCATTGGTATAAAATTAAACTTTCTAATTCTAGCCCAACATGTAATGTCTAGGCTTGACTTTCTAATTTTTGCCCAACAACTAATGCCTAGGCTCTGATACCACACTTGTATTAGAGGAATTATCTTTTTTCTAGTGAGCTACAACCTTAGCTCTAATACCACACTTGTAACACCCCAAGCCCCGAGACTTTTAATTGGACTAAACCACAAGGCGGGTCAGGCTAGGGTTACTTTACAAGTACACAACTTAACTTTCCATTTCGTTTATCTCATGCCTTAAGCAAGAAATTTACTCAACATTTATTGATGAAAAATCTTGTACTAAATAAAATGAAATAATTCAATTTCTTTTGATTAAATTTGGGTGAGAAATGAAAATGGATCCATTTTAGGGATAAATTTAGCAGGTCCAAAACTCCATTGTAGTGAATCTTAGAACCTCAGAATGACCTGAAATGACATGAGAGGACATGAACTGATCAACTAGACAACATATCCAAAAATCAGCTCAATTGGCCAAAAATTAGGGTTTTATTTGCCAATACCCTTCAGTAGAGTCTAAATTAGGAAAATAAATGAAAAGAGGACCTCCCTAGCCAAATAATAGTTTGGAAATGTATATTATTTTAATATGAGCACAAAAATATATGTTGAAGGCCTTAATTCTTGGTAAATAATGATATATGAATTTTTATTAAATTCATGTGGATTCATAATACTTGGCCATCCCTAAACATGTGCAAGTCACATGGGTTGAACACTTTGATCATGTACACCTATGCCCTATTATGCAAAAATTGGTCTATGTGTGTGCATGTGTGTGCACACATGTGACCAACCCTAATTAGAAGTGTCTAAATGATGAACCACGCTCACGCACCAAGCCCTAGCCGTCACACACAAAGGGAAAATCGAAAATCACAACAAGAAAATTTCCTAAACCCAAATGTACACTAATTTTGGCACTAAGGATGGAGTTACATCATATCCCTAACAGAAAACCCTACCCGTCACCTTGGTAAACCATCCCCTTGATTTTGGAATGTTTGTGTATTGCCCTAGCTGCCCAAGTCATCCCCTTAGCCCTCTTGAAAATCTATATAAACCCCCTTTGTGCACACTTCTTCTTCATCCCAAAGTAAGAGTTGACACTTCCCTCTTAGCTTGTTCTAGCGTTCTTCTTGACAACCCTTTTGTTCTTGAGTGATCTTGAAGTATTTTTTAAGTGTTTGAATGTTTGATTAAGTGTTCTTCAGTTGTCTTTGAAGTGCTAGAAGTGTTGAAGAAAAGAACCTCTGCTGAAATTTTGAGAAAGATCTTCATCACGTGGATGAGATTTCTTACACTTCTACTTTGCTAATTCGAGTTGCTAGCATGTTCATGTATCTTTTTTTTAGTTTAGCACTTTTATTTTCAATTTTCAACATGTTTGATCATGATTTAAATTTAGATTATCATGTATGCATGTTTTAAGTATTCATGATACCATGCCATGCTTGGTATCCATGTTTAGGATTGATTTTAATTATGAAGAATGCTATGTATTGTTTTCATACTTCTTGAATGTTATATTCTTAATTTTACTATTCTAATTTTTTAGTCAAGAACATGTGAGAATTGAGTTTAAGACTTTGAAGATTATGAACCACGTACTGTCATAGTAATCTAAGTGATGCTATGGGTGTTCTTTACATATACTTAGTGTATGTGGGTCTCATCATTGAGTGTGGATGGGTATAAGCCAAAGTACTTGAAATTTGGGCATGAGGTCCTCATTCTAATGGAACGAGACACAATGAATTGTCTCTCCATCCAAGAGTGGAGTGTTTTGATAAGAACATCAAGGGATTATAACCCCTTTCAGTCTTAACATCAACAATAACTAAAGATGTTGTTTGAATTGCACAATTGTTTATAAGTGTTTGAATTTGGATGTGCTTTTGATTTGAATTAGTAATTTAGTTGTTTATGGAATGATCCACTAGGCTATGTGTTCGCCCCTTCCTCTCGTATTTTTCATGATAAAATAATGAAGACTATTGAAAATTAAATAGGGTTTTTAATTTGGAAACTTATATGTAAGGGCATCTTGCCCAAACTTTGAATATTTAAATTAAGACCTCCACTGAATTTAGTTTCTAATTTGAGTTATGTACTCTTTCGTTATTTGAAAATTCAAGTCTGTGCTTTTTATTATTTTATTGAATGAATAAAGATTAAAGATTTCTTTTATCTCTCTTGTAATAGTCTTATTAAATTAAAGTTAAATTGTTCGGGTTGTGTGCTCATTATAAATTAATAAGACTTGAGATAATTGAAATAGAATGCGATGCAAGTTGTGTACTTGTTAATGTAATATCGGCTTTGCCCGCCTTCTTGTTAAGTCCAAAGTGAAAGTCTTGAGGGTCGGCGTTTTACAAAAATTCAATAAGGTAATTATATAAGAGATAAAAGAAATTAAATTCAAATCTTTATTAACTTAATAGAATAAGGGACAAGTACATAACTTGAAATAGAATTTATTTCAGTTGAAGTCTTACATTCTAAGCAGTCAAAATTTGGACTACACGTCCTTACATAAAAAAAAATGTAGAAACATTCTAAAACTAAGCATTCTAAATTTCATGCATGCTTCATCATGTGTTTAATTCCCTAAAAAGATGAGAAAAGAAGGGTGAGCACATAGTCCAGTGTATCTTTTTCAAACAACCAAATTACTAATTTAGATTAACAATATATTCAAATTCAAGCACTTATAAATCATTAGGTATTTCAAATAATATTTTGTTTATAGTTGTAAATTTGACTGAAACGATTTCAAGGCCCTTGATGTTCTTTATCAAAATACTTCCCTTGAGTGAAAAGACATTCCTTATGCCAAGTTTCATTTGACTTAGGGCCTAACCTATATTTTAAGTATTTTGGAACATCACCCATGTGAACTAATCACATGTAAAAAACACCCACAGTGACCCTCATGTTTACTGTGACAGTACGTGGTTCTTAATTTCAATATCTTTCATTAAATCTCATACTCAAGAATCATAAATAAAATAATTTCAGCATGTTTAACACATAAACATTCAAAGCATGAAAATAAACACATAGTATGCATCATACTTAAAATAAACCTACACATGCATAAACTAAGCATGTCATGTATTCATGATCCACTAACATGATATATATGCAAATCTGAAATTTAAATCATGTTCTTCAAACCTAAATATGTGTACTAAACTGAAATCAAGCATACATGAACATGGTATTACACTAAAGAAGTAAAATAGAGGTTTGAAAAGTCACTTCCACCTTGTTTTACAATTTTTTGGAAATCTGACAGAGTTTCCACAATCTAAGTACTTCAAGAACACAAAATTAATAAAAAAAATAATAGCTACTCACTTAAGAACACTCAAGAACAAAATAGAAGTGAGAAGGGGTGTCAATAAGAAGACTTAGAAAGAACAAGACGGACTTGTCAGCTCTTGCCTTAAGATGAAGAAAAAGTAAGCACAGGGGGCCTTTATATAGAGTTTTAATAAGCACTAGAAGATGATTTGGGCATGTTTATACTAGGGAATCTTTCCATTTCTCCATGGGGACGTTTTGAAATGCATAGAGAGAGTGTTGTAATACCCTGTAATCTTGTATTGAATAAAACAATTCAATTTCATTTGATTGAATTTGGGTGAGAAATGAAAACGGGTCCATTTTAGGGATAAATTTATAAGGCCCAAAACTCCATTTTAGTAAATCTTAAGATATCAGAACGACTTGAAATGACATAAGATGACATGAATTGATCAATTAAGCAACATATCTAAAAATTAGCTCAATTGGCCAAAATTATGGTTTCATTTGCCTAGTACCCTTTAGTGGAGTCTAAATTAGGAAAGTAAATGAAATGAGGATCTCCCTAGTCAAATGATACTTTGGAGATGTGCATTATTTTAATATGAACACAAAAATATATGTTAAAGGCCTTAATTCTTAGTAAATAATGAGATATGAATTTTTATTAAATTCATGTGGACCCATAAATATATAGCCACCCCTAAACATGTGTAAGTCATATGGGTGGAACACCATGATCATGTACGCCCTCACCCTACCCAACCTTCATGGGATGTTTCCCTTATTTGAAATCAAGTAGAATGATCTCATATGCCATGCAAATGATCAGGTATGCTACACTTATGAGACGTCTTACTTAGTTTGAGAAACCATGAAGAATGATCTCATGTACACCCATGCCCTATTATGCAAAAATGGCCCATATGTGTGTATATAAGTGTGCTCACATGTGAAGAAACCTAATTAGAAGTGTCTAAAATGTGAACAAGACACACACAAACCCTAGTCGTCCTCACATGCACACAAGAAACCAAGAAGGAAAGTTTCCTTTTCCCATTTTGGCACCAAATCTAGGTGATTTTTCCATATGGGGCACCAACTTCGGATATGAACTAATTAATAGAGTTTTCAAGGATTCTTAAGACCGTGATCTCGTGTCCCTTCAAAGCTGATTGTGTACCCTCCATGCTTGACGTCCAAGAAAAAAGAATTGGAAACAATTCTCTAATAAAAAAACAACAAAAATTAGAAGCATTTCCTATGTGATTTGTGTGATGGCCAAAGAAAGTTGCTAAGTCCCAAATCAAATCTTATCTAGGAAGTCCCAATTGAATTAGAATAGATTCCAAGACTAAAATTATTCTCTCATTTAATTAAAAAAGCAAAAAGATAATTTCATACATGAATAGAAAGCATTGGTGGTCCCATGAGCACACTTGCCATTCCAATGCAAACCATCCCTTGTGTGTTTGGAATGTTGCCCAACTTTTGAGCTGCCCAAACTATCTCCTAGATGCCCTTGAAAATCTATATAAACCCCTCTTGTGCACACTTCTTCTTCATCCCAACGCAAGAGTTAATACTTCCCTCTCCTTCTTCTTGGCAACCATTTTGTTCTTGAGTGATCTCGAAATATTCTTGAAAGCTTTGGTGTTTAGTTGAGTGTTCTTGAGTTGTCTTTGAAGTGTTAGACATGTTGAAGAAAAGAACCTCTGCTGAAATTTTGAGAAAACGCTTCATAAGGTGGATGAGATTTCCTACACTTTTATTTTGCTAGTTTGAGTTTCTAGCATATTCATGCATCTTTTAGTTTTAGTTTAGCAGTTTTATTTTCAGTTTTCAACATATTTAATCAGGATTCAAATTGAAATTATCATGTATTCTTGTTTTAAGATTCATGATAGCATACCATGCCTAGTTTCCATGTTTATTATGAAGCATGCTATATATTGTTTTCATGTTTTTTGAATGTTTTATCCTTAATGTTACTATTCTGATTTTTTATTCAAGATCATGTGAGAATTAAGTTTAAGGCTTTGAAGTTTATGAACCACGTACTGTCATAGTAATCTAAGTGATGCTATGGTTGTTCTTTACATATACTTAGTGTATATGGGGCTCATCACTGAGTGTAGATGGGTATAACCCAAATTAATTCGAATATGAACATGAGATCCTTATTCCAATGAAATATGACAAGATGTTTTGTTTTTCCATCCAAGAGTGGAGTGCTTTAATAAGAACATTAAGGGATTAAAACCCCTTTCAGTCTTAACGACAACAATAACCAAAGATGTTTTTGAATCGCTTAATTGCTTATAAGTGTTTGAATCTAGATGTGCTTTTGATTTGAATTAGAAATTTAAATGTTTATGAAATGATCCACTGGGCTATATGCTCACCCCTTCTTCTCATATTTTTAAAAAAAATTGAATTATGAAGACTACTGAAAATTACATAGGTTTTTTAAATTGAAAACTTATATGTAAGGACATGTTGTCCAAATTTTGATTATTTAAATTAAGACTTCTGCTGAATTTAGTTTCTAATTTGAGTTTACTCTTTTTTATTTGAAATTCAAGCATGTACTTCTTTATTATTCTATTGAATGAATAGAGATTAAAGATTTCTTTTATCACCCTTGTAATAATCTTTTTAAATTAAAGTTAAATTGTTTAGGTTGTGTGTTCATTATGAATTAATAAGACTTGAGGTAATTAAAATAGAATGTGATGCAAGTTATGTATTTGTAAAAGTAACATGTCGCAGCTTGCCTTGTGGTTAAGTCCAATTGAAAGTCTTGAGGGTTGAGGTGTTACAAGTGTGCACCCAGTTTGAAACGTGGGCTGATTTGGTTTCTAATTCCTAGTGTGAAATACAATATATGAGTTCTATTTGATTTCCTATTTATGTGTGAATACAAGAAGGATTTAGAATACTTACCATTCTTTGCTTGGACGTTGATCTAGTTGTGAATTGTGAGCAAGGCAACTTTTTGATATGTTTTGATAATTGATTCTTTTTCTTGTGCACGTCAAATCAACAAGATTTGGCAACCTTCTATTTTGAATTAGAAACTTCTAATCTTATTTCTAAGGTGTTTAGAAACAATTTTTAGCAACTTCTATTCTAGAATTAAAAACTTCCAATCTTGTTCCTTAGGTGTTTAGAAACATTTTTTGACAACTTCTATTGTTGAATTAAAAACTTTGAATTGTGTTCCTTGGGTGTTTAGAAACATTTTCAACAACTTGTAATTTGGATTATTTGGGCTGGATTATTTGGGTTGTTTTTTGTGTGTATGATCACATAAGGTGGCGCACTTGATCATGTGATGCTAACATGATCACCCATGTGACTTGCACATGCTTAGGGTTGCTCATACATTTTTAGGTCTACATGAATTTAAAATAAATGCATATTCTCTCATTTGGCTTGGATTTTAACACTTTTGGGTTTACGTAAATTTAATAAAAATTTATATCTTTCAATTTGCTAGGTTTTTTCCCATTTTCTTTCCTAATTTAGATTCCTTTGAAGTATACTAAGTAAATGATCCCTTAATTGTGCAAATCATATGAATTTTGTGCTTAGGTCATTCGAGGTGTTCACTTCATTTCATTTCATTCCTTTATCTTAAATTTCACTCCCATGAGGGGTTTTTGAGCACATTTGAACTTGCTAATGGATTCTAGAAATGAATTGGTCTTCATTAATCATTTCATTTCATTCAGGGTATTAAAGATATTTTGAGACACACTTGGCTATGTTTCTCTTCAAACCTCTCCACCAGTAAGTCTTCTTGAGGTTTTAGTATATCTTATCACCTCCTGTATGCGTCATGTACTTGATCTGATGAGCTTTATCCAATATGGTCCTTCTACTCTACCTACTCTTTGGTACACAAACTCTATCTCCATGTCTCAAGGTACCTTCGACATTGATTTTGAAATCGGTGTGTTTGCGTTGTTTGACACCTTCTGTCAGGTTCACAATCCATTTTGTCATGTTTCTGCTCATCTCTAATCTATCATAACAGGTCTGGTTGGCAAACCAATGCAGATAGGCATGCTTGCTTCTTGTCTAAAGTTACACTCAAATTGTAATCATTGATCATTTAATACATTTGCCCCTTTTTTTCATTCCTCTTATCAAACTTTTGCTAAGGGTATCGATTACGACATTAGCCATTCCCGCATGGTAGTGGAGTTGGAAGTCATAGTCTTTCAAAAACTCTGTCCATCTTTGTTGTCTCAGATTCAACTCCATCTAGGTATAGATGTACTTCAGGTTTTTATGGTCTGAAAACAGGACGAATCTATCTCCATAGAGGTAGTGCCTTCAAATCTTTAAAGCAAACACGATAACAGCTAGTTCTAGGTCATGCATAAGTAGTTTTGCTCATGGATTTTTAGTTGTTGAGAGGCGTAAGCAATGATTTTTCCTCTTGCATCAATACAACATCTAATCCATTCTTGGAAACATCTATGTATATGACATATCTCATCCCATGGGTAGGAGTAACTTATATGGGAGCTGAAGTTAACATCTTCTTTAGTTCTTGGAATGATTTCTCACACTTCTCATCCCAAACGAACTTCTCTCCTTTTCTAGTCAATCTAGTCATAGGTCCAGCCAACTTGGAGGAGTCTTGGATAAATTTTTGGTACTATCCTACCAAACCTAAGAAGCATGTAAATTTCGTCACTATTCTTGGTTGCTTCCAGTTAGCTACTGATATCCCTTCGATTGAGACAACATTGGCCAAGGAACTTGACCTTCTTCATCAGAACTCACACTTGTTGAACTTGGGATATAACTCATTTCTCCTCAGTGTGCCCAGCACAATATTCAAGTGTTCTACATGTTCAACTTCTAATCTAGAGTAGATTAGGATATCATCTACAAATACTACTACAAACTGATCCAAATACTGTCAGAAGACTCTATTTATTAAGTCTACAGCTGGTGCGTTTCTCAAACCAAACGACATCGCTATGAACTTGAAATGCCCATATCAATTTCTGAAGGCTGTCTTATGGATGTCTGCCTCCCTAATCCTCAACTGGTGAGAACTTGACCTTAGATCAATCTTAGATAAGTGAGTGTCTCCCTTCAACTAATCGAATAGGTCATCTATCTAGGGTAAAGGATACTTATTCTTTACTGTCACTTGGTTTATCTTCCTGTAGTCAACACATAACCTCGTTGAGCCATCTTTCTTCTACACAAATAGTACAGGAACTCACCATGGTGATTTAGTAGTTCTAATGAATCCTTTCTCACAAAGTTCATCCAACTATGTCTTGAGTTCGATCAACTCCACTAGTGCCATTCTATAAGAAGGAATGGCTATAGGACCCGTACTTGGATGCAATTCAATCTTGAACTCTACTTGTTTGTTTGCTAGTAGTTCTAGTAAATCATCTGGAACACATTTGGATACTCCTGCACTACAGGTATTTCTCGAATATCTTTCGACTCCCTAATATCATCATCCAGAACTTGTGTGAAGTCCTCACTCTGCCTTATGCAATACAACAGAGCAGTCATAGGGCTTCGAGGTAATCTTTTCAAATCTCCCTGGACCTTCACTAGTTTAGCAGATGGTAGAATCAATGTGACTCTCCATCTCAGATAATTAATTTGAGCCTGGTACTAGGTTAACCAGTCCATGCCCAATATCACATCGTAACCATAAAAAGGTATAACACCCCAGCCAAGGAATCTTGTCACTATGCTACTGACTGAGCATTTGTCCCTCAACTCGAGACATAGTCACAATATAATGAGCAATCAATTATGCTCTACATGTGGCCACTCCCGTTTTTGAACCGTGAAATACTTGGTTTCCATTTTGGTTATAGGTGTAACTAACCTGCTATTAAGGATATGGCAGAAAGAAATAATAGAAAAAGAGCTCCAGTATAAAGCTCTATTATCCTGGCTCTGGACATTACTTATTTTCTTTCTCACACACCATCCCAAAAATAATATATATGTATTAGAGAGCAGAAACATAACAATTTACAACAGGCATGATTAGATCATAGGGACGATCATAATAACTAAACAATATCATGAATTAATCCCATGAATAATAAGAGATTGGCCCCGTGGCCTGAATTCAAATGAATAAACCATACATAAATCAAATATGGGTCCCATGCCCTACAAACTGAAATGGTAAAAGGACTCCTACTCCTATGCCTCCTCAATAGATTAGGTATGTCAAACTACAAAATTATCTTCTTGTGTTTGTCGACACACAAGTGTCTTCAATTATTTCCTGCAAAAGGAATTAGTGGGGGTAGCTCACGAGCCCAGTAGATTATATACAATACATCTCAAACATTATCAAAGTCAAAAATATAATACATGCAAACACTTATAAATCATTAGGCATTTCAAATACTTTAGTTGTTTAAGTTGACATTAAGACCAAAAAGGATCTCCTCGGTATTTTCTTGTGTCCGAACTCTTAGAAGTAAGGCCTAGAAAGCCAATTCCTCATCATGACATAACCTTAGGAGTGAGGTCTCACTCGATCCTCAGTCCCATCTCACTACTGCCATAGTAGCATTAACACTAGCCTAGGGTGGGGAAATACATACGATGATACCAAACTACTACCACTGTATTTGTAATCACCATCGCGATATGTGGTTAGACTCTTAATCATGTTTAGTTAGTAACCAATAGCATGCACATTAATATCATTGTCACATTACTAATGCATCAGGTCACATCGATCATGCTAGTAAAGAGACAACATGAATGGCATGGTCATGATGAATCAATATTGGAAACACATAAATCACATGTGATGCTATCAATGTATAACTACAAGCAATCAAGCAAATAAGCACAAATTACAACAAAAATAGTCATGCTTCACATTTAAGACTAAAATAATATCAGAGAGAGTAGGTAGCCATCTCCTCCTGAATTGCTAAAGCTTCAACTTCTTTAGAAATCGTTTGCACACAAGTTTTCGACCTACATATGTTGAGTGAACATATAGTTTATTCTTATACATTGAATGACCTTATGTTGACTCAATAATTTTTTTGTTAACCCAATAATGACTTGAATAATTTTAATTGACTCCAATTTTTCCTTTTTTTTTTTGAGTGGGGCTAAAATCACCCCACAATATAATTTCACTTTTACCCTTGCATAAAATGTTTAAACTACCGTTCATTAAACATCCCACTTATCACTCCAAATATCCTTATTCACGCCACCCTACCTCACTAATTGGTTCCACTATCCTGTCATCGTCTCCAACAAGCAACAACAACTTCCCAGCAATTTTTTGGCAAGCTTCCGACAAGCATTCCGTCCAGTTTCTCGCAAGGTATGCATTTCTTAATAATGTTTTAAGTTTACAATAGTGAAAACATACACAAATCTAATAGTATCTTCGTTCATTTTCGTTGTTGAAGTTAGGGCTCTCATTTGGATAAAGATTTAGTTGATTTTTGAAAGAAATGACATCGGAAATGGATTCTACAAGCATTATAGGCATGATAAGATGTGTTTCAAGCTCTGTCTAGTTAAAAAAAATCACGTTTTTAATGGTTTGTTTCAAGCTCTATCACAGCCCTGCATGGCCGAGACTCATATGGAGAGTTTCAATCAGAGGTGGTCGAGACTGACACATGAGTCTCGGCTAGACAGGACCAAGACTCACACCTGAGTCTTGACAATCTCTGGCCTTGTGTGGCCAGATTGTGCCTATTGCATTCAATTCTTTTTTTTGGTACCCTTGACTAATTAATATTTATTTTGATAATTTTAGGTCGAAGAAGGATGCAATGATATTATTGTCGATTATACAGAGCAATTTGCACTGACGGGACCATTTCGGTTAAGGGAAGAAATGATCTCGTGGGCACAAAATCAAGGAAAGATTAATGGTTTGTTCTGACTATCAAGAACTCTGATACTAGAGGAAATGGCAGACGAGCAAGAGTAAATCTTGCTTGTGAAAGATATGGGATGTATAAAAAAGGAGCAAAAAGGCAATGAGTTGACAGTAAGAAGAAAGTAAAAAGAAGATTGAAGACAAGGACTAAGAATTGTAGCTGTCCCTTCTTGTTGAATGGAAAGAATCTGAGTGAGGGTATATGGATCTTAACAGTAGCATGTGATCACCCATCAGCAAAATACCTTGAAGGTCACTCATATGCGAGTAGATTGGATAGTGATGAGATTGATGTCATGTTGCAAATGACAAAAGGCAATGCACGACCAAGAGAGATGCTAATGAAATTAAAGAAAACAAATTCGATGAATTCATCCACCTTCAGAACTATCTACAATGCAAGACAAAAACAAAGATTAATAGAAGCTAGGGGTAGGATACAAATGTAACAACTGTTACACTTGTTGGATGAAGCATAATACATTGAATGGCATAGGTGTAAAGGTGAAAGTAATGTAGTAAAAGACATATTTTAGGCTCATCCTCGTTTAGTTGAGTTGTTGAGAGCTTTTGCCAAAGAGTTGTTAATTGATTGTACCTATGAGACAAATAGGTACAAATATCTAGTTATACAGATAGTTGGCTTGACATCCATAGAGATGACATTTGCAGTTGCATTTGGGTATCTGTCAGTTGAAAAAGAGGACAATTTCACTTGGTGTTTGGAGAGATTAAAAGAGTTGATTGATGGATTTCCTAGGAAAATGTGATTATAACTAACAGATATTTGGCGCTTATGAATGTAGTTGCTCATGTGTTTCCCAATTGCACTAACTTATTGTGTACATGGCATATCAACAAGAATGTATTGGCTAACACTAAAGAAATGTTTCTAAAGGATGATGACTTCAAAGAATTTCTTCGGAAGTGGAATGCCTTGGTGAACCATGCTGCAAAGGCTAAGTACAATGAAAAGCTTGAGCTTATGGAGGTTGAGTATAGTTCATTTGATAATGTACTTATATATTTGAAAAATATCTAGTTGAACCAATTTAAAGAAAGTTTGTTAAGGCTTAGATTGATAAGATAATGCACTTCAGGAACACAACAACAATTAGGGTAGAGACTGCACATGCCAAATTGAAGAGGTACCTCGGGTCTTCTCAAGGGAATTTTGTGACATCATGGGGTACAATCAATATAATGCTTAAACTACAACACATAGAGATTAAAGCATCATTTGAAAAAAGTTTGAGTATCTCTGTACATCAATATCGAGTTTCTATTTTCACATTGTTATATGGTTTCATCTCTATGAATGCAATAGAGAAGATTCAACTTGAGTTGCAATGTGTATAGGGTGTCAATGTTGATCAAGGTTGTTGTGGTTGTGTTATGTACTACACATGGGTTTCCTTGTGCTCATGAGCTTGCTAGGTATGAAGTCTCCCAATTGTCAATCCCATTAGAGGATGTTCATGTTTGTTGGCAAAGAATTAGCCTCGATGACCCCATAAGACTGTAGGGCTTTAATTACAGAGCATTATTAAAAAAAAGTAGTGGATAAGATAGAGAGAAGTGATAAAAATGAGAGAAAAAAGATTGTGCAACAACTTTAAGAGATTATCTCTCCATCTACATCCTCTATTGTTCCTCCCACAAAGAAAACCAAAACAAAAGGAAGGCCAAAGAAGGCGGACATATCTACAAAGCGAGAACCCTCCCATTTTGAGCATATTCTATGTATTGGCTTGAGTTCCTCCTCCAATTCTTTAGTGAAAAAAGAAAGTTTTGAAGTAAAAGGTTTGTAGGACTCAGTTAAGGAGGGCATCGACTTATCTTAGGGCATTTCATGTTGGGTGGTATGATCACATTCGTAAAGTGGTTGATGTCAAGTTCGATCGTAAGTATGGGTATTATGTCATTGCAACAAGCCTCGATCTTGGGGAAGATGATTGGCAACAAGTGAGAATTGATATGTTAGGCGAGCTTAACAGTTTTGAAGCCCAATATGCCAATTTTCTTGGTTCTACCAGGGTGCAAAAAATGAAGGAGTCATTAGCTTGTGACCAATCACTAGCACCACTAGAAAAATGGATGATACTATCGGACATAGGGTTATTAGTGGAAAGTACTTTCAGTATGGTGTTAGTCCAACTATCTATTGACCAATGCATGACATTCTTCCTGCTAAGAAACGAAGCCTTGCCTTTACAAATGAGAAATATGATCGGGATTGCTTATGTTAATAGTAACCACTTTGTCAAGGTAATCATCTTATACTTTAATTATAATTTGGTCAATAATTATGTATAAACTAATTGTGTTCATTCTATTTAGGTTTTGTTCAAGCCAAATTTACTAATTCTACCAATTTAAAAAAAATGACATGTATGTCGGTATCCGCATGCAGAAGGTTGGGCCAGCCACTATAGAATTTTAGATTTATATAGAAAAAGAGATGTACAGAGCGAAGAAATTATAAGTCTTACTACCCCGTAGAGTGTTTGTTTGGTTCCATCTATGTATTATCTCTCGCAAGAAAGTAGAAATGTAAATGAATACTTTTGGATACATAAATGAATTATAGATGTAAATGAATACCTAAGTTATTTATATGTGATG
>JAJIYU010006245.1:0-20985 GCA_030144865.1 Tinospora cordifolia | reverse complement strand
CTTTTATAATTAATTTCTAAGCTTCTAAAACTTATTTATTTTTAAATAAATAATTTATTTAGTGCCGAACAATTTACTTAAAACATTAATACTTTTATTTCTAATATTTTACACTAAGTCCCGAATTTCTATTCTTATCCAGTAAATCTTTGTAGATTTAAATAATCTATTTAAATCATAAATAAATTTTGTTACGAACAAAATAAGACTTCCTTTTGTCAAGTCTTTAGCCTTGTTAGGAATTTTGGGTTTTAATCTCTTACTATTTTTAGAACTTTACTAAGATTATTTATCATGCTAATTGAATTAATTATTACTCCTTTATTTTTTCTACTTCGAATAATTAACTACTTGAATAATTTAGTACTTGAATAAATGATTTCTAAATTTTTTCTACCACCTAATTTAAATGTTTAAGTTATTGGAAACACATTAATTTATTTTGTTCTTCCATCTTCTTAATTTGTCATTTTAAAGTTTTCTAGTCCTAACCAAATGTATATCAATTCATTTTCACTATCTTAAGTTCTAATTCAAGTTATATTTATAAATCCCACCATAGTTTAATTATTGAATAAGCATGCTATAATCCATAATCCAAAATCCAAATAATTCTTCTTACCTCTTAATTCGGTCAACCCATTAACTGATGAAGGAATTTCTACCATTCTTTGTTTCCTCTCTTCTTTGATTCTCTATCTTTAACAAACTCATGATCCATTAGGAAAAGGATTGAAAATTATGCATTTGGCTTTCATTCCTCTTGGGAGAAAATGATTGAAATTCAGTAGATCATGGCAGTTGGGTTAAAGATGAGCATTTAAAGCAAGACGATGGTAAATGAAAATTGGGCCCTTACCAACAATTCCATGTCATAGAGAGAAGAGAAACAGAACTGCCTAGTGTGAGTTTCCAAATACATTCTAATAATATCTCCTGCACTAAGCCATCTTTGCTTTACAGACGGGAGTCCATTTGTCCAAGACAGCTGTTGCTGCTCTTTAGTGATAAGTCCCTCTGTCCATGTCACTAAGAAGCACCTGTGTGTGTCTTCTTCTTCTTCTTCAATCACTACAGCTGCATTCTTCATCATTCGGTAACCACAACAGCATGACGCAGCAGCAGCTTCGTCATCCCCTGTTTCGCTCCACAGCCAGCAAACACAAGTCCAAAGGCAACCCAATTCAATTAACACTCACACACCCCAGCTTTCATCTTCACGGACCGAACCAGTGACTGAACTGCCCAACGTTCTTCTTCCTTTTGTTTTCATGATCCACCAGCTCCAACCGCAGCTTCAATTCGTCATCCTCTTCGTACCTCACATTCCAGCAACTGAACCAAATTTTTCACGCCTGGAACTTCCAATCACGGCCACCCATCCCAAATTCTTCATCAGTTCATACCATCACCGCAGCGTCATCTTCTTTGCACGATCACACGCAGCAAACAGCTTCTTCTTTCATTTTGTTTCGTCTTCTAGAATGCAGCCCAGCTGCTTCATCCTTCTTTCTGCAACAACGACGACAGCAGCATCTTCAATTCATCTTCTCTGTTCACTTTACCTGGTCTGCAACTCATCTTGCTGCTCCAACCGATTTCAGAAAATCAATTTCAATCTCCTTCCAGTTTCACACTCTGTTTTCCACGCTCGGCCAAACATCCCACTTCATGCTCTGTTCTTCACGCTCGGCTAAACAGAGGAGCGATTTTTTTTCCTCTTCCATGATGCCTGCTGCAACGACCAAAATTGAAACTCCAATTCCAGAATTCCAGATTTCTTCCTCTCCTTGTTCTCTCAAACGAACTCCCCAACGTAGCAGTTTAGATCACTGCATTCACACGTTTCCATGATGCTCCTGTTCTTCTTCTTCTCCGTTCCGCTGCAACTACATGAGCAGCAGCAGCAACTCAGCCAGGCTCTGTTTTCGTCCACCCAACAGCATGACCATCTTCTCTTCGTTATCTTCTCCTTCCATCATACCTCTCGACCAACCACCGAATGTCTCGAATTTTCCAGTCTTTGTCCCTGTTCCGGCATCTTCTTCAAAAATCTTCAGATTTCGGTCCCCTTTTTTTTCATAAACTCAAACTAATTTGTTTAAACTTTATTATAGACAATAATAATAATATCACTACTTAATCATTTAATCATTTTAATTTAAATAAAACTTTATTATCAATTCATAAGTATATATATATATTAATTTCTTTAGTTTATTTCAATTTTTTAAACTAACGTTAGATATGCATTTACTTTATCTTATTATATACATATTTGTATTTTTGATAAACTTCTAATTTAAAATTTTAATTCTTGACATTATTTTAATATTGATTCCGACCTTATTTTAATATTACATTGATCATGATACCCCTCAAAGTATTTACTTCACGTATTTGCATTGCTATAAAATATAATATTTTTTTCCAATTGTTATTATTGTTATTATTATTATTTTCATAAGAACTATTATTTCTTTTATTTTTAATTTTTGTTATTCCATTTCGGAACCTCATTTCATTCATCATTTTTTTCTATGAAAGAAATATTTCATTTTATTTATCTATTTATTTGCTCACGACGTAGCACCTCGCAAAGTTTCGGGGTATTACATCTAGCATGTTCATGCTTTGTTTGAATTATAGTTTTCAGCATGTTTGATTTTAGTTTCAGCATGTTTAATCATATTTTAGTTTTAGTTCAACATGTTTTATGTTTTAATCACTCATGAGAACATGTCATGCTTAGAATTCATGTTTATGATTTAATTCAATGTATCAAGCATACTATGTAATGTTTACATGCTTTCTTAGTTATTTAAAATTCTGATATTTAGATTTTGAATTTTTTTTTATTATGTGATTCTTAAATATAAGAAATTGAAGATAAGAACCACGTACTGTCATAGTGACCCGTATGGGTGCTATGGGTGTTCCTAACACTTGCTTGGAATGTGTGGTTGCAGGGCGAAACTAAGGGATACTTGATATGTGGCGTCCAATAGAAAGTGACAAAGAAATGTCTTATCCTAAAAAGGGGTATCTAAATTAAGAACATCAAAGGAGTAGAACCCCTTTCAGTCTTAACGTCAATTACAACCAAAAAGTTGTTTGAATCACTTAATGCATAAAAGTATTTGAATTTGGATGTGTTATTGATTTAAAATAGTAACTTAGTTATTTAATGAATGATCTACTGAGCTATGTGTTCACCCCTTCCGTTTATTTTTCAAGAAATTGACTTGAATCATGAAGGCCATGGATATTAGATTATTTCTAAGTTTTGAAAGTTCTATTATAAGGACATGTTGCCCAAATTTTGAATTTAAGACTTCTGCTAAATTTTCTTTAAGTTTTGAGAATTATGTACTCAAGTTTTGATTTAAGAATGTAACTTTCTTTATTTTATTTGAATAAATAAAGAGTTTAAAGTATTCATTTATCTAATTGTATAGTCTTATTGAATTGAAATTTAATACATTGTGATGTATCCATGAATATTTTTAATAAATGTTTAAATAAAGCAATTGAGATGCAAGTTGAGTACTTGTAAATGTAACATAGGATACAATTCATCTTGTAGTTGAGCTTAATCCTATTTTTAGGGGATTAGGGTGTTACAAAAGGCAAATGCGTTCTTCTTCCTCATGCGAAACTGACGATCACAACAACAATGCACCACCGTTGCTTCAACGAACCAATAGCACTAGCAGCTGCACACACAAAATCACGCACAGCACGATTTCTTTCTCACACACCAGATCGCACAACCCGATCTGTTGCACCTCTTTGTCCAATGCACCTGCACGGATTGCAAGCATGTCGTTCTTCTCTTCTTCGCACACGAACGGAACAGTGGCAGCAAAATAGTGGACAACAAGCACCCTTTCTCTTTGTTCCTCCTCTTTGTGGCGCAAAAACACCCCAACACGGACGACCTTCTTCTTCTCTTTGTGAATCACACAAAGTAGATCGGATGGTTTCTTTGTCTTCTTTGCTAACCACGCACCAGGAGCTACACAAACAAAATCATGCACAACTTGATAGGCACAAAACAGATCATAGCTGGTTTTACAAATCCAGCGAGCTGCAAACCAAATTCACGACCAGCAACCCAAATCCGCCATGATTTGCATGCAGCGGTGGCCGATTTGTTGCAAATCTTACGAGCTTGAGGAGAAATGGAGTTGTTGTGTGTAGATACAAACCAGAACGGTGGCTAGTTTGTGTAAATCCGAACCAGACGGTGGTGGTTTGAGCTTGTGACGATGTCTTTGATGGTGACAATGGCAGATCCGGTAAGGTCGAAGAACCGATTCGGCGAAATCGAAGGTCAAACATGAAGAATACATCGAAGAACCAGATCTGACAAGATCTGTCTTTTTTTTTTATCTCAAATCCAAGGGAAAAATTGGATGAAAATTTTTGACTTTTCCTTTTTTTTTTATTCCAAAATATCAAATCTGGATTTTTCTTTTTGATTCTAGCTTTAGAACTTGAGAAAAAATGGAAGTGAGCTCTTCCTTTTCTTTTTTTTATGCTTTGTTGTGTGCCCAATTGCCTTTTATATATAAGCATACTTATGTACATTTTTATTTCATTTGTTTTATTATTATTATTATTATTATTATTATTATTATTATTATTATCAAACAAATTTATTTATTTATTTATTCTAGTGACCATATGATATTCAAAATATATATTATATTTAATTACTTTGTTGATAATTTATATTTTTAATTTTACTGTGACGTGCTCCCGTTAAGAAAATTTAATGTCATTACAGTGCTCACGTAACTTTCTTTCATACTTTCTTCTTCTATTTCGTACTTTTATTTCTAAATTTCTTTCTATTCTTTTTTCTTTTTAAATATAAAAAGTTTATAAAAATAAAAAACCAACAATTTCTTTCATACTTTCTTCTTAATTTTTAAAAGTTTTTTCTTTAAATTTTGTTCTTTTATGTGTTCTTCTCCTTCTTAATTTCTTCCATTATATTTTCTTATCTTCTTCCTCTTCTTTTATTCATCTTTTGATTTCTAAAAGTTCATCTATCTGTACTACTTTCCTTTTTTTTTCTTCTTCTTAGTTTCTTAACTTCTGTACAATTTTTTAACTTTTTATTAAATTATAAATTTATAATTGAATAAGTGGATATTGATATAAACTTGTTGTAAAAATAGCCAAATTCTTATAAATATATATTATATCTATAGTATGTTATACTACTTAAATACAAGCATAATACTTATAGTAATATAAAATTTATTAGTAATTTATATTATTCATATACGTGCATAAGGTTTTTCAAATATTATATGATATCATATTTATGAATATAGTTTATGGTATAGATTATTTATTAATTAATATCAAAACTTGTAATTATTAATCATGCAAATTATAATAAAAAATAAAATTATATATATATATATAGTTATTTATTTATTTATTTATAAAAGATATAAATTACCGTTGTAATAAGAGATAAAAATGTTGTTTATCAATCGACCAACTTCTAATTTTAAAAATGTTGTTTAAAATTAGAGGTTACAATTTTTGTTTTCAAACACTATTTACATAAAAGTTCTAATTAAATTAATTATTATTTTAGTATTACTTAAAATATTAGTATAAATTTTTGTAGATGTAAAGTTATCAAACAAGGCCTACTTAATTCCTAATTCCTACAGTTACCACATGAAAACAGTAAAATCGAATTATGATTATCTATAGACTACTTTGCATAACTAAAAGCTAGCCACGTCTATTTAGAAGCTTATGAGAAAGTTTCCATGAATCATGAATGATACTATTGTTATTACTATTATTTGTTCTATAATATAGGTAAGTTCCACTAATAATGTAATCATCTAAAAAAATATTAAAATAACTCAATATCTCAGGGCATTTGGCACTCAAAGTAATACAACCCAGTGCATTACTTTTTTTATTTTTTTTTTTTTTTTTCTTTTTTGGGCTAGCTGTTGCACACTTTTTTTGGTTTTTCTTTGTTTTCAATTTTTTTTTTTGGGTGTAAACAGCCGTATATAGCCTTTTTTTGGTTTTTTTTTTTTAATTTTTCTTTGTTTTCAATTTTTTTGGTTGTAACGGATATATTTGGGGTGCAATGGATACATAAATATATATATATGGCCATTTCCTTTTTTGTTTTCATTATTTTCTGGGTGAATAACGGCTATATAGTTGTTTTATATATAGTAATTTTATTTCTTTTCTTTTTTTAGTAATTATACACACTCTATAAATACTATATCTATTCAATTTCAAAAAATCATTTATTCACCAGCAACTTTCAATACTTATTATTTCTTTAAAAATATTTTTTCACTTTCAATCGTTTATTTTCTCAATATTTATAAATATTTCATTGTGTTTCATTATACAATAAATTTATTTAGCAATTTTTCATC
Source organism: Tinospora cordifolia (assembly GCA_030144865.1). Lineage (NCBI taxonomy): Eukaryota > Viridiplantae > Streptophyta > Magnoliopsida > Ranunculales > Menispermaceae > Tinospora > Tinospora cordifolia. The sequence continues at coordinate 14,545 of JAJIYU010006245.1, read as the reverse complement.
ATCTTCATATTCAAGTACCAACAATCAACAAAATTATCAAAATTTTACTCTTCCATTTTTTTACCATAAATACAAATTATGTCCAACTTGTATCCTCCAAATACTCCACATCCTCCAAATCCAGCGTACCTCATAAGCCAACAGTAACAACAATTTCAATTTCTTTTTCCTCATTATCCGTCGTCAAATACATTTCTCCTATTTTTTAATACTGTTGTTGAATGATTGTTCATTTTCAAGTATCCAAAATTGCAGATCAGCCTTCCAATATTCAACCTCAAAATATAATAGAGACAAATTCCATCTCTAGTTCTATAATTTTGTCATTTTCAACATAGCATACAAGTGACAAACATATTTCTTCAGAGGACTCGAGCAAAGATATTATAGACATATGTTAACTATGGAACATGAAAGATAATCGTATGTTGGTGAGTGCTTTGCTAACTATTTGATTAATTATATTGTTGGCAATAGATAAAGTGACAAATGTTTTGAAAAGGAGTTACGGAGTAATTTAAGGCAAATCGCAAGTTTGGTCCATCCAAAAAATCAAATTCGGTTAAGTATCACTGGTTTTGGATTCTTCTTGTTGTCAACAATTTTAATCAAGAGTACAACGAAATATTTGGAGAGCACCATAGTGGTTGGAGTGATGACCAAGTGATGGAACGTGCTCAAGCCATATACTATCAACAACGTAAGAAGCATTTCAAGCACCATAAGGTTTGAGTGATGTTAAAAGATAATTCCAAATGGAGATCAAGCACTGACCATCACCGTGCAGATACATTTTCATCAAATGTAAATACAAGTCAAGAGGGTGATGATTACATAGTTGAAGTTCGTGCAAAGAAGAGAAAGGTAAAAGGGACAAGTACATCAACTGCCACTAACAAATTTGAAAAAAGGTGGAAACAAATATAAAATACAAAGAACAGAAAAAGGTTGACAGGCAAAGGATGCAAGACACATATGAAGTTAGTTCCGATCATAAAATTTTGATAATGAATGAGTAATATGACCCCCGAACAACTTGAGGATCATCATATGATTTGTAATGTTATAAGAAAAAAGTATAAGAATTCGTAGTTAACAATAAATATATGTTGAATCATTACCTTAATTAATTATTATTTTGTTATTTGTCTTAATTATTAACCCTTGTGTGAATTATTTATTTTTAATTATAAATAAATTGACATTGCTGTAAAAATTAAAATAAATTTGCAAATTGAATAAATTTTAATTTTAAATACTACATAAATACAAATAAATGGTTAATTTTAAAAATAAATAATATATATAATTTCTAAAATAAATAAATAATTTTAAAAAATCTTTGAAATATTTATTAAATAACTATTTAAAATAACGATGAATGATATTTAAACATTAATATTTTAAATAATTAATTTAAAAAATTTTAAATAAATAAGTATAAAAATATGATTTTTTTATATAAATTTAAATAATATTATATATTTTTAATTTAAATGTGAATAATAGGTATTTTTAAAATATATGTATTTTATAAATAAAATATTATAATTAGTGTATTTAATAAATTAATATGAGTGTAAAACTCATACAGTACAGTCTAATAAACTTATAATATTGTGAAGGAGAGTTTAATGAGTTGATGATGTGAATGATAAAGTTGATGATGTAGATAATATAGTGAACTATTGCATTGATGAATGTTTTCACGAATCTCAACGGTCGTCGTTGCGCTCTGCTCACGATAATTTAAAGGGTGAGACTAAAATTACCCCACAACTGGCTTTTTTCACCCCACACTGTAATTCCATTTTTATCCTAAAATGAAATGTCTAAACTACCCCTCATTAAACACCCACTTATCACTCAAAATACCTTTAATCACCCCACCCTACCCCACTAATGGTCCCACCATCCCTTCATCATCTCAGGCGAGTAGCATTCATTTTCTGGCGAGCTCCCGACGAGCATTCCATCCAGCTTTTCACGAAGTTTGCATTTCTTAATAAGTTTTTAAGTTAATAATGGTGAAAAAGTGCACAAATATAATGGTATTTTTGTTCATTTTCGTTGTTGAAGTTAAGGCTCTCATTTGGATTGAGATTTAGTTGATGTTTGGAAGAAATGACATAAGAAATGGATTTTACAAACACTATAGGCGAGAATGAGGTGTGTTCCACACTTTACCTAATTAAAAAAAATTATGTTTTTAATAGTTTGTTTTGAGCTCTATCTTAGCCCTACGTGGCCGAGACTTACGTGAAGAGTCTCGGTCAGAGGTGGCCGAGAATCATAGTGTGAGTTTCAGACATACAGGACCGAGACTCACAGCATGAGTCTTGTTAATGCCTGGATGAAACTCACAGTGTGAGTCTCAGCCAGACAGGCCAAGACTAACACTGTGAGTCTTGATGGCTAAGACTCATCTAAAGAGTTTCAGTCAGAGGTGGCCGAGACTCACATTGTGAGTGTCAGCCATACAGAACCAAGACTAATTGCATGAGCTTGGTAATGCTCGGTCGAAACTCACAATGTGAGTTTCAACCAGTCAGACTGAGACTCACACTGTGAGTCTTGGCCATGTTCGGCCGAGAATGTCCTTGTTGCATTCAATTCTTTCTTTTTTGGTCCCTTTGATTAGTTAATATTTATTTTGATAATTTTAGGTTGAAGAAGGATGCAGTGATGTTATTGTCGATTATACAAAGCAATTTACACCTGTAATACCCTAGAATAGAGATCGTCGAGTTACCATCTCCTGACGACCGAAATGTTACATTCTCTACAAATTCTGCTATCTCTCAAACAAAATAAATGAGAAATTTTTCAAAATTGTGAGCCCATATTTATCAATTTTTGGTTAAATATTTCCTATGAAAATACTCAAAGTAACATTTAAAAAAATATCAAGTTCAAAAAAATATTCCATAAGTTTTATATTATCAAAATATGAAAATAGAGTCCAACTATAAATACAGCATCAAAGTATGAATACAGTCTATTTACATTTCCATCATTAAACAAAATGAAGAACAACGGTTCTGTTCCATAATTACATTAAAGTTATTTTGGTACAACATTTCAAAAGACAATTATAAACCCTTCCGTAGAATTTTTCACCGTCAGAAAGTAGTTACTACACATTAAACCAGTGAAAACCTGAAAAATAAAATGATTTGGTGAGTTCAAAAGCCCAGTGAGTCAATCCTATGCATCTCTTGCATTACACAAGATCAAACTTAAAACATACACACACTTTCAAACATTAGGCGTTTCAAGCATTCAATTGTTTGTTGAAACCTAAACTGAAAAAGTTGATTAGACTCTCAATATTCCCTCATGATCCAGGGTGGAAAAGAATTGCATGCAAATTGGCCAGAAACAAGAAATTAGAAATATCAACATCCAAAGATAAGTAACACTCTGCATGCAATTACTTATCCCCATGCATGCCCTCACGGCAGGTACATGTAAATCATATTCTAAGGGACAGTAATGTTATGCAGCCAATTACTAAGGTAACACTCTGCAGCCAGTTATCAAATCCCGAAAACTAACCAAGTGTCAAGCAAAATCTAAGGAAAGGAATGCCTAGCGACTAATTCCTCTTATTCCCAAGACCTCACAGTCAAAGGTAAAGAATGTTATGCAGCTAATTCTTTATTATTTCCAAGACAATGAAAATGTCATCAACACAAAGGGTCAGAATATTTACGATGTTTTGTAGCCTATCTTACTGGTGTGTGAGATTTTTATTTAGCCATTAATCTTAGTTTAGTGAAACACGGTCATTCATTCAAATCCATGGCATTCAATTAACATGATATCAAATATAAATTAATGAAATATCACATAAATGGTAAATCTTAAATGAAATCATGTGTAACGATAAATTATTTAACACTTTCAACATTTGCAACCAAACAATTCAATTCCAATTAGTATCAAACATACATATAATATAAATCCTATTTAGCACACATCATGTTTCAAGTGTGAAGCTCGCATAATACTAAAGAGTGAAGATATCCCTCTCACCTAGATGTTATGGACTTCCTTTAAACTTTCTTATCACAATAGACTGTCCTTAACATGCACTCGGCAGTCACTCAACCAAAACCCGAGATTTTCACCTTAGTGTTCTCACCACCTGTTTTCCATAATCAATACCATTCACAACCCATTTGAAATGACTTAACAACTCAATTCCAAGCAAAATGTTTTCAAATACCTTAATTCACTTCACTTCCTTTCACAGAAAACGAACTACCCGATTGCAGTTCCTTAGATGTAGTTAAATCTGAGATTCCATGAAAACTAAAGTAAAATTCAATGCTCAAATGTTTTAGGACTTTAAATAAGAAAGGATTTAAATTTACTTTAGCTAACAGGGTTCTCTCATAATAGAATTCCTTCATTTATCCTTACAACAGGAATATCTGAATTTTTTTTATTAAGCAAACAATAATTGAGATAGTAAATTAGTAGAGGGACTCAGATTCTTACCTTTAAATCATCAATTTTTGACCTAACTTGCTTTAGAGTGTTTCTTCTAGCTTTCCAAAATCGTTTCTCCCTCGTTTGGAATGAACTGAAAGTGAAAATAATGAGTTTAAGTCGATCATTCTATTTATGTATCATGCACAGACCGTGATCGGCATGTGAGGACCTTGGTCAATGGTCAATTTTTCTCGAAATTTTCAATTTTCTCGACTATGGACCGTAATCAGCCCTGTATGGATCGCGGTCAACAATGTGACCTCATTGTTTTGAGTGGTTTGCCTTCACGATTACCACAATTGAACCGCGCTCTCTCGAGCCTTTTTCCTATTTTTCATTATTTTTGAGTTTCTAAGCCATTGAAATTATTTTATATGATTTTATTTTGATTTTATGCACACAATTACACATTCAAAACATGTTTTCTTTTAAAATTTTCACATTAAATTGAAATTCTTAAATTAATTTTTGATTTGGACGCATTACAATGTTTTTGGTTATTACAATCTACCCTCTTTTAAAGAAATTTTTCCATCAAAATTTAAATAGAACATACCTATCCAATGTGTTCTATCAAGAATTCCTGGAGAACAATTATGGGTACTTCTTCTGCATCTTACTCTCTAATTTCCATGTGGCTTCCTCCAGATTATGATGTTTCCATAGAACTTTGACTAAGTGAATGTCTTTAGTTCTGAGGCTCTGCACATTATGATCCAAAAACCGAATAGCTAGTTCTTCATAAGTTGCATCACCTTGAAGTACAATATCTTGCCATTGAATGATATGTGAAGGATCTGGCTCGTACTTCCAAAGCATCGATACATGGAACACATTGTGGATTGTAGATAATCGATTTGGAAGATCCAATTTGTAAGCACATTCACCAATTCGTTTGAGTATCTCAAACAGATCAATGAATCTAGGGGCTAGCTTACCCTTGGCTCCAAATCTTCTGATTCCCCTATGTGGACTTATCTTCAGGAATACTTTGTCTCGTGGTTGGAACTCTAAGGGCTTACTTCTTCTGTCTACATAGCTTTTCTATCTACTTTGTACAACCACTAACCTCTTCTAGATCTTCTTGATTTGTGAGTTCATCTTTTCAATCATATCAAGTTCGGTGAGCACATGATCCTTCAGTTCTGCCCACTAGGATGGTGATCTACAGGGTTTACCATAGAGCGCTTCAAATGGAGCCATTCCAATGTTCGCCTGATAGCTATTATTGTAGGCGAACTCTACTAAATGTAAGTATTTGCTCCAATTGCCCTTAAAATCTAGAGCACACACTCTCAACATATCTTCTAACACATGTATAACCCTTTTAGATTGTACATCTGCTTGTGAGTGAAATGTCATGCTCATAGTGATCCTGCTCCCCAATTCCTTTCGCAAACTCTGCCAAAATTGGGATGTAAATTTGGCATCTCGATCTGATATAATTGTCTTTGGGATTCCATGTAATCTCACTATTTCTCTAATATATAGTTCACCCAACTTACTCACTGGATCAATAGATCGTATAGGCAAGAATTGAGCTACCTTCGTCAGTCGATCTACTATCACCCAAACGGTGCTTTCACCTTTCTGATTTCTCGAAAGGCCACTCACAAAATCCATGAAAATATTATCCCACTTTCATTCTGGTATTGGAAGTGGCTGCAATAAGCCAGATGGTTTTCTGTGCTCAGCCTTCACCTATTGGCACGTAAGACATCGAGAGACATACTTTGCGATGTCTTTCTTCATACCTTTCCACCAATAAGCCTTCCTCAAATTCTAATACATTTTATCACCACCCGGATGCAATGTGTACTTGGTTAAGTGTGTTTCATCCAGTATGGTGTCTTTGATCTGTCTGGTACTCGGTATACATAGCCTATCTCCTAACCTCAATGCACCATTCGCATCAATTCTGAAATTTGTATGCTTACCTTGCCTAACACCGTTTATTAGATTTGCCATCCACTTATCATCTTTCTGCTCTTCTGTGATCTAGTGTATAATATTCGACTGGCTAGTTGTCGCATATAGATATGTTTGTTTTTCATCAATGGCAATACCCAGGTTATATGTACTAATCAACTAATACATTTGTGCCCTTTCTTCATCTTTCCGACTAAACTTTCTACTAAGTGCATCTACTACTACGTTAGCCTTACCAAGATGATAATGCAGCTGAAAGTCATAGTCTTTCAGGAACTCTAACCATCTTCTCTATCATAGATTGAGTTCCTTCCGAATATGATATATTTGAGGCTTTTATGATCTAAGTACAGGTCAAAATTCTCTCCATAAAGATAATGCCACCAAATCTTTAATGCGAACACGATCGCTGCAAGCTCCAGATCGTGTGTGGGATAATTCTGCTCATGTAGCTTTAGCTGTCGAGAAACATATGCCACAGGCTCTCCTTCTTGCATGAGTACTGCACCCAAACCATTCAACGATGCATCGGTATAGAGGGTGTATCTTACTCCTTGTGTAGGAGTAATTAAGACAAGCATTGTTGTCAATCTCCTTTTCAATTCCTGGAATGATGCATCACACTGATCATCTCAAATGAACTTCTCTCCTTTCCTGGTCAATTTTGTCAGTAGACTAGCTATTTTCCAGAAATCCTTAATAAAACTGCGGTAGTACCCAGCCAATCCATGAAGTGATCTCAGTTACTATTCTTGGTTGTTTCCAGTTAGCTACTGCTTCCACTTTCTTTGGATCCACTGATATGCCTTCTGCCGAGACAACATGGCCAAGAAATTTCACTTTTTGCATCCAAAATTCACATTTGCTGAATTTGGCGTACAGTTTATTCTGTCTAAGTGTTTCCAGTACCATATGCAAGTGTCTTTCATGCTCAGCATCTGACCTGGAATAAATGAGAATATCATCCACGAAGACAACAATGAATTAATCCAAATATTGGCTAAAAACCCAATTCATTAGATCCATAAACGCCATTGGAGCATTTGTCAGTCTGAATGGCATCACTGTATATTCAAAGTGTCCACACCAAGTTCTGAAAGCTATCTTCGGTATGTCTGACTCACGAATCCTTAACTGATGGTACCCTGATCTCAAATCTATCTTCGAAAACTGTGAAGCTTCCCTTAGCTAGTCGAAGAGATCATCAATTCTTGGTAGAGGATACTTATTCTTTATTGTAACCTGGTTTAACTTCCTGTAGTCTACACATAATCTCATGGATTTGTCTTTCTTCTTTACAAACAGGACTAGAGCTCCCCATGGCGACTCACTTGGTCTAATAAAAGCCTTTGCCAACAGTTTACCCAATTGAGTCTTCAGCTCAACTAGTTCTATTGGTGCCATCTGATAAGGTGGAATGGCAATGGGATTTGTACTCGGATATACTTCAATCTTGAACTTTATTTGCCTGTGTGGTGGAAGTCTAGGCAATTCATCTAGAAATACATCCTCATATTCTCTTACCACTGGGATTTATTGTATTTCTTGTGGCTTCTCTACTTTATCCTTTATCAACTATCTGAAGTCGGCCTTCTGTTGGATAACATATAGTAATGCTAATGTTGGACTTCTAGGTAATTTCTTCATATCTCCTTCTATCTTCACAACTTCCCCAGATGTTAGCTTTATGGTAACTTTTTATCTTTGGCAATCGATCTTTGCTTGATATTGGGTCAACCAATCCATTCCCAATATCACGTCATATCTGCCAAAACGAAGTACACAGAGATCCATTACCATTCTTCGATCTCCAAAAGTGAGTCCACACCTACAATGTCTTCTTGAACTCACTATGTTCCCTACTGGAGTAGACACTTTCAATGTTGAAATCAAAGGATATGTAACTAACTTCAATCTATCTACAACCTCTTCTGAAATGAATGAACTAGTAGCACCTGAGTCAAATAATACTTGCATAGTAACCCCAAACATAAGAATGTACCTTCTATTGTCGGGGTCGAATCTGCACTACTGCCCTCTACATAGAGGCTAGCTTGACTCTGTTGCTATGTCTGAGGCTTTCACTGCGATCTTTCAGTCTAAGATCGAGTCTGATACGCTGGCTAAGATACTGTGGTCATTTCTTTATTGGCGCAATCTCTGGCAAAATGCCCTTCTTGATTGCAAACATAGCATAAACCTTTCTTTTTGGCATGCTCCCTTTGTTCATTGATGTTCCTATCCGATCTAGCATGTTTTCTCTATAATCTCTCAGAAGTCTGTACCTGTCTTTGGCTCTAAGGTACTCTTCTCCTCTCTTGACTGCCAGATCTCTTGAATGATGGTTCTACTTACTGGCTAGATCTAGTTCTATTCTTACTCTTCCATGCCTGCTCAGCCTCAAGGTCTCTTTCTATAATTTGTGCCCTCTCTACAGCCTCTCTAAAGTTTGTCAATTTTAAGGGTGTTATTATCTTCTTGATCTGCAGTTTCAACCCTTCAATAAACCTTTCTGTCTTTGTTTGTTCACCCTTTACCAGATCAAGAGCAAATCTTGCTAATTTTGTGAATTTTCGTTCATACTCTGTTATAGACATCATCTTCTATGCTAATCTTGTGAACTCAGTGTGCATTTTTCTTTTCTTGGTTGTTGAGAAATAAGCATCATAGAACATGATCTTAAACGCTTCCCAAGTCAGTATCGTTTCATCTATGGCAGGGTCATTTGCGATCATTTCCCACCAGTGATATGCTAGCCCTTCCAATTGATGGTCTACCAAAGTGACTCGTTGTGGTCCTATCACTCCCAATGCATTCAAATGTTTGTTCATCTCCATAAACCACCTATCAGTTGTCATTAGATCAGTCATTCCCTCAAATGTAGTGGGTTTCAATTTCTGAAACTTAATCAGTAACTCCTTCTATTCCTTATTATAACCAGTTGATTTACTTGCCATAATTACCTCTGATGATCTAGCCTCTTGTTGAGTTTGAGGTATTGGTGAAATCTGAGGCTCTAGCGATGGTTGTACAGGTTGTTGCAACATCTGTGGTTGTGCTAACACTACTAGTTGTGATGACTGCAAGGTTCTCACTACCCGTTCTACTACTCGAGGAGTAATTTATGTCACTATTCGAGGAGTGACCTCGGCTATCATCCTCTAAGTGATCTTTGCAATCATCTCTGGAGTCATCACTGCTCCCATTGATGCAGCTGTTATGACTAGAGTGCCTTCTCTATGCTCAAGCTCGTGACTACTCTCCCCTTGAGCCATTCCTCATCTTGGTCCTCCCCTTGGCATTGTCTACAAATCAAAACCTAATTCAATATCCAATAGTTTAATTTGATTGTAGTGAAACATCTAAGAGTTGCCATCAAACTTTGGATTCTGAACTTGCAGTAATTGCCAGTTAATTTCCCCACCTAAGTGTTTTTGCTTGTTTCGTGCTACAGTGACTCTAAATGCATAGCCTCTAAGTTCTCGATATGTCTTTGTGGCCTAAAAGTTTTTACTTCTAAGTCAACAACATTTTGTCAGTTTCTAGGTGCAAGAGTTTGGGTAATATACTAAAAATACAATTCTACTACATATATTACTGCTAATCATACAACCAAACACACAATGCACACTAGCATAATGAAATTCCAAGCTTCCATCTATGCTTCCAGTTCGGGCACCCCATCCTACCCTCGCCCTTCCACACAGACTTCCACTTGGAAATCCCATTGCAATTGCGCAAATGTCTTGACTTCCATGACTGCCACATCCTACTATGGTGATCAGGCATAATAGAACATGTGCCTCCGTGAATGGATTCCCTAACTTCACAAGACCCGCTATGCCTAACTGCCCCATCCCAGCCAAACATAGCAAGTACCAGCTCTTCCAGAGACACGAGCATTTACCAAGCAAAGCCTGTCATTCTTTGAATTCAGGATTCCTCTATACCCCCAAATCCCTATGCACCCCATCTACATAGAGACCAGAGGTATAGAATCCTCCTGAACTTGCATCCTTACCAAACAAGTGTGTGTTCAATTATGTTATTAGTCTCTAACCTATGCCCTAATATCTTTTATTTTAGACTCACTGTGCCACCAAGGCATCACTCGGTTAATCCAAACTTTATCCAAAACTTTTTCTAATGCAAAACCATTTTCCAGTGAAAATCAAGCACAGTAAAAAATCATTTTTCAGTGAAAAACAACTAGCTCATTTGAAATCTCCCGCAGTGACTCTGGTGATAATGTTGTGCAGCCTGTTACTATTTATCTGGATGGGACTCCAATAGCTCAGTGTACCCTATTATTGATATCAACTTTCCCAGATAGCTACAACTGAGCTCTGATACCATATTTGTAACACCCTGGCCTCAAGTCTGGACTCCCCGAAATGGAGATCATCGGGTTACCATCGCGTTACCTTCTCTACAAATTCTGCTATCTCTCAAACAAAATAAATGAGAAAATTTTCAAAATAGTAAGCCCATATTTATCAATTTTTGATTAAATATTTCTTGTGAAAATACTCAAAGTAAGATTCAAAAAAATATCAAGTTCAAGAAAATACTCCATAAGTTTTATATTATCAAAATATGAAATGGAGTCCAACTATAAATACTGCATCAAAGTATGAAAATACAATCCAATTACATTTCCATCATTAAACAAAATGAAGAACAACGGTTCTGTTCCGTAATTACATTAAAGTCATTTTGGTACAACATTTCAAAATACAATTATAGACCCTCCTGTGAAAGTTTTCACCGTCAGAAAATAGTTATTGCACATTAGACCTGTGAAAACTTGAAAAATGAAATGATTTGTTGAGCTTGAAACCCCAGTGAGTCAATCCTACGCATCTCTAGCATTACACAAGATCAAACTTAAAACATAAACACACTTTCAAACATTAGGCATTTCAAATATTTAATTGTTTGTTGTAACCTAAACTAAAAGAATTATTAGACTCCCAATATTCCCTCATGATCCAGGATGGAAAAAAAGTGCATGCAATTTGGCTAGAAACAAGAAATCAGAGATATCAACATCCAAAGATAAGTAATGCTCTACAGCCAATTACTTATCCCCATGCGCACCCTCACGGCTGGTACATGTGAATCACAGTCTAAGTGTGATAGCCTAAATTCTTTGTACTCAATTAAATGAAATTTATCATTTATTCCATGAAATTTGGGTACAAAATGAAACCAAGCTCATTTCAGGGCTAAATTTGGCAGGTTCCAAAACTCTCATTCAGTGCCCCTTAGGGACCCAAAATAACTTGAAATGAAGTAAGATGACATGAACCAACTAAAGGGACAACATATCCAAAAATTAGAACAATTGGTCAAGCTTAGGTTTTTGATTTGCCAAACGACCTTCAAGGAGTCCAAATTAGAAATAACTGTCATTTAGGGTACTTCGGAAGATCGAAATGACCCAAAACAAAATCGAATGCCATGAACTAACAAAATGAATGAAATATCCAAAAATCAGAATAATTGGCCAAGATTTGGATTTTCATTTGCCTAGTGACCTCCGAGGGTCTTAAATAAGAAAAGTTTTTGAAAGAAAATCACCTAAGGTCAAACCATACCTTAAAATGTGCATTAGGTTCATGTGATTCCATAAATATAGGATATAAATCATGATTCCATGTAAAGAAGGAGATATTAATTTTTATTTGATTTTTGTGAACCCATGAAGTCATGGCCATCCCCAATTGATTGTGTACACCCACACCCACTTAAGCCAAAATCGGCCCAACCACGTACATGTGTGTACGCACACATGTGAGTAACCTTATTTAGATAGTTTCTTGGAACCAAGATGAGCATCTTTGACTATTATATGGTGTCCCCTCAAATTTGATATTGTATACCCATACTTGATGTCCAAGAAATAAGAAAATGGGAAAATATTCCTTGTGTGTTTGTGTGATACGTAAGCAAGGAAACCGAAAAAAAAGTTGTCATGAGCACATAGGGTACATCCCTTTTGAATTAAAATATGATTTAAACCTCTTTCGTGTTCACACATAGTTAGGAAACAAGATTATACTCATATCTTTTGAATTGGAAAGTCATAGTAGTCCCACTTGCCAATCATGAGCACACTTTTCCTTTTTATGCAAACCATCCCCTTTATGTATAGAAACTTGCCCAAATTTTTGTGAGCTGCCCAAGGCTGCCCTAGGACGTCCCATATGCTCTCATAAACATCTATATAAACCCCCATTGCTCACTTTCATCTCATCCCAAAGCAAAGAGTTGACACTTCCCTCTTTGTTTGTTCTTGCCCTCTTCTCACCCTCTTTTCTCTCTTGTGTGAGAAGTTCTTATTTCAGTATTTTAGAGAGTTGTTGAAGTATTTTTGTTGGTGATTAGAAGTTCTAAAAGTGGTGGATAAGGGGAACCTTTGTCGGATTCTACAAAAGAAACTCGAATTAAGGTGGAAGGGATTTTTTAAACCTCTACTTTGCTATTTTAAATTTCTAGCATGTTCGTGCTTGTTTAAATTCTAATTTTCAGCATGTCTTATTTTAGTTTTAGAATGTTAATCATATTTTGATTTTAGTTAGCATGTTTTTATGTCTTAATCACTCACAAGAACATGCCATGCTTAGAATCCATGTTTAGGATTTAATTCAATGTCTTAAGCATGCGATGTAATGTTTTCATGTTTTCTTGGTTGTTTAAAATTCTGATATTTACATTTTAAATTTCTTTTATGATTATGTGATTCATAAATGTAAGAAATTGAAGATAAGAACCGCGTACTGTCATAGTGACCCATATGGGTGCTATGGGTGTTCTTAACATATGTTTAGAGTGTGTGGTTGCGAGGCGCAACTAAGGGATACTTGGTATGTGGCATCCAATGGAAAGTGACAAAAAATGTCTTTCCATTTAAAGAAGGGTATCTAAATTAAGAACATCAAGGGAGTATAACCCCTTTTCAGTCTTAATGTCAACTACAACCAAAAAGTTGCTTGAATCGCTTAATGCATGAAAGTGTTTGAATTTGGATGTGCTATTGATTTGAAAAAGTAACTTAGTTGTTTAATGAATGATCCACTGGGCTATATGCTTACCCTTTCCTTTTATTTTTTTTTCAAGAAATTGACTTCAATCATGAAGGCCGTGGATATTAGATTATTTCTAAGTTTTGAAAGTTCTATTTTAAGGGCATGCTACTCAAATTTTGAATTTAAGACTTTTGCTGAAATTTATTTAAGTTTTGAGAGTTATGTACTCAAGTTTTGATTTAAGAATGTAACTTTCTTTATTTTATTTGAATAGATAAAGAGTTTGAAGTATTCCTTTATCTAATTATATAATTGAATTGAAATTTAATACATTGTGATGTATCCATGAACGTTTTCAATAAGTGTTTAAATAAAGGAATTAAGATGCAAGTTGTGTACTTGTAAATGTAACATAGGACCTATCCCGCCTTGTAGTTGTGCTTAAACCTTTTTCTAGGGCATTGGGGTGTTACAAAGGTGGTATCAGAGCCTAGGCTTTAGGTGCCTTGGGCTAGAATTAAAAAGTTAATCAATGGCTGTTTGACTAAAATTAGAAACTCAAATTAGGGTTTCACTTTGAATTGAATCGAATCTTAAATGCCTTGGGCTAGAATTAGAAAGTCGTTTAGTGGCTGTTTGACTAGAATTAGAAACTCAAATTAGGGTTTCACTTAGAATTAAATTGAATCTTGAATGCCCTACATTCTATTTTTGAAATTGAAAAACGTTTTAGAAAGTGTTTTCAAAAAAGAAGTGTATGTCTTTGAAATGTTTTGTTTGGATACAAAGACTACAAGTTGAGCTGATAGTTGGTAAGTGTTGGGATCACTGCAAGTGTACAGGATCGCAATAGTAATATACTCGGTAAATATCGGATTATCGTCATCTGGGAACGGTTTGTGGTTAATAATCTTAAATCCCAATTTAATTTCAATCTCAATTTTATTGAGGCTTAAAATCAAGTTAAATATTAAAAACTTAAATTAAATTTAAAATCAAATTGAAAGCAAATGAATATTAAATTGAAAAATATATGAATTAAAATTTTAGGATAGTAAAATATCATGTATTCACTTTTAATATTT
>JAJIYU010006244.1:0-20927 GCA_030144865.1 Tinospora cordifolia | reverse complement strand
GTGGCACGTGTCGGCATCAACCCGTTACACGTGGTGACTCATCGGTACGCCACGTGTCGGCATCAACCCGTTACACGTGCGCTACGCTCTCCCCCTCAGAGAGTTTCCTTTTGCCTCCGCGGAGAGTCGAACCCAGACCAACGGGAATAAGTACTAAATTCCTCACTCATGAGTCACCACGTGTAACGGGTTGATGCCGACACGTGCCACTACAGGTTGATGCCGGGTGGGGCCCAGTTGGGGTTGTGACATATAATGTCACTCGAACCATCTCAAATGTCACCTAAAATGAAAATGTGGGGTAAGCTCAAAAGCCTAGTGGACCATACACAATAAATCTATAGTATTATTCAAGTTAAAATGTCAAACATACAAGCACTTGACATACATTAAGCGTTTCAAGCTTTCAATTGTTCAACAGTTGTTAATTAGACTAAAAGACTAACTCCTGGTTTCCTCTCATCATTATCATCATATCATAAGGAGAAAAAGGAAAATGCACAAGTGCCAGATACCAATAGGATACAGGAGCACACCCATCACCCAACCTGGGAGCCAGGGTTTCACCCATCGCATCCATCACCAAAAACTGGGGTCTCACCCATCGTTCTGCCATCAAGAACTATGGACTAACCACTTTTCCAATCACAAAAATAACCATAATAAACTCCTGTGGATCACTACGTCAGTACACAGTTTGAATCTTAATTTAACTTACTTTAGTTCCATACACCAATTCATTTCTATCATGCTTATCACCTCATAATTGAATATATCACTTGCTTGTGAATCAAGCATGCTAATAATCTCGTGAACAATAAGATATAATCATGTAATCTCATATTCTAAAAATAGGTAAACAATAAGCAGGAAGACACTGATCATGTCATATAGCATGCATATAATCTCATGTCATGAAAGTAAGTAAACAAAGAGCATGGATAGATTAATCATGTTGTGCATCATTCCTACTCACAAAAGATATCATGAAATCAAATCAATATTTGAATACACCCTGCATGCTTCTAGGTATTCATATTAAACAAATAACAATCATGTTCAATATGTGAAACCTAAATAAGAGTAGCGAGCAAGTTAATCATCTCCACCTGTATATTTTCTTCCCTTGTCATATTCCCTATTGCTCCAATATACTTGAACCTGCAATATTTAAAGAGTAAAATTATCTTTTCAACATTTGTAGCTTTTCCAACACCCTAACTTCATAATCTAATGATTTCTTAATCATAATAACATATTAGGGGTGCAGAGGAGTCATAACAGTTGAGCATTAACATAGCTTCCTTCTATGTGTGGGGTTTCGAGACACTAAAACTCTGACTAAATCACATCTTATATTAAAAATAAGGATATTATACCTTACGTTTGATTCGTCGAACCACCCATAAGCCTTGAACAAGTATGATGAACAAGTATTTCAAATTTTCTTAGAATTTTGGTATGATGAAGATGTCAAAACTTTGATTAAAATGGTATTTGGGTACTATTATAATCAATACTATTTAATCCAAACGTAATGTAAGATGTATATTAGGGTTTGCGGGTGAGTTCTTACCCTGCAGCACAACTCAACACTAATCTGGGTTCAACAGTGAGATCGCAACACCGTCTTTGTCTTGCGAAGCAGTTAGAAATGATTCGAATATGATTTGTATAGCTAAGAATCAATGTGAACTGGTTCAAAGATGTGAGGGAATCAAACAATGATTGTTGTTAGGGTTGCTGAGGAAAGACTGCGCACAATTTGCTGATCATTTGGGTTTCTACGACACCTATGTATATATATAGACGAAGGTAAGGGTTCCTTCGACCTTCTATTTTTGAGCCTTAATTGTAGGATGCGATCTTTGTACTAATATTGCGGTCTTGGGATTGTTCCTAATCATAGGACTGTGTCACAAGATTGCAGTATCACGCCTTTGCAAAACTTTACGAATTTTTTATTGCAGGACCACGGTACGCTAACCCAAGACCACGGTCCTCATGTTAACATTTTTTTTTTTTGAAATTGTGACGCAGGACTGCTGTCTTGATTTGGAGATCGTGGTCATGTGTCTTTTTTTTATTTTCGTTCTTGTTGGCATTCCTAGATATTACAATAACCTCTTTTTCGTAATTTTGCGATTTAGTACAGTAAATATAAACAATGTAATTATTCTTTATGTTAGACATTTTCTCCTAGGTAAAGTATTTCATAATGTTATATAACATTATATGTATAACATTACCTATTATATATTATATAACCTTATATACATATTTATGTATTTATTTATTTATCAATTTTCTTAAATTGCATAGATGTGAATTTAATATATCAATTGATCTCCAAAAATTATAGTTTTACTACTCGTCGATTAAAATTTCATTTTCAATATGTATATCTTTTGTGTGTTGGCTTTCACTTACCATATAAATTCTTCGGGCCTACATGGGGATAAATAAACTATATATCTATATTCTATTCGTTAATATAAATAAAATAATTTATATATACATATATATATTGCGTAGTTTTACTTTTAGTGAAAATATACACTAGTTTTGGGTCACACAATAGACTAACACTTCTATTAAAAACTATACTAGAAAAACTTGAATTAATAACTTTCATAGCTATTTTGAATTGAAAAGAGACAAAAATAATTTATCCAAAGTGACAGATCTTTGAGGAATAGCAGCCTTTTCTTCCCTCTTTTCCTTCTTTTTCTTTCTCTTTTTGTCTTCTATTTCATTTCTTCTCTTGTTCCTTTCTTTTCTCTTTTTTTTTCTTTCCCTTCTCATTTTGCTCTTCTCTTCCTCGGATCGAGGGAATGAGAGCATGAAATGAAAAGTAGAGAAGGAGGCTATTTATAGTTTTTTGTTTTGGGGTGGATCCCACCACAAGAATTTATGCTTTGACTTTTCTTTCACCTTTATCTCTACACCTCATCAATATTATCTCTTTTTTTAACAAAATCAGCTCCTTTGCCTATATGTGTGTGTGTGTGTGTGTGTGTTTGTGTGTGTGTGTGTGTGGAATTTATTTCATTTCATTCATTACTTCATTTTTTTTCCTAACTAAACTACCTATTATATTTATTTATTTATTTATTTATTATTACTATTTTTTTCATTTAAGACAACTCGTTGATTTATATACTTGCTGTAAAATCATATATTTTCATTCATAACCAATTAATTCATATATGAAATTATATTTTGAACATGTCGACTCAATGTCCAAAAATACGGATCATTACAAATTTCGAGAAGATTTTAATATAAATATTGAACTTATTTATACTCATTTTTCTCTTTTACATTCATCAGTTTTACCATCTATATATAATTGTTAAGAATTTGTTATGCTAATATAGAAATTATTATTTAATTGTCTAATTACATGAAAAAGAAGTCCTAGAAAGCATATATGACACTTGATAATCTCAATAAAATAGTAATATTAACTAAAATTAAAAAATCTAAGATTTTATGTAGTAAATAAGAAAAGCCCTCATTTACATCCCATGAATGGAAATGTAACAACCAATTCTTTTTTCTTTTTTTTTAATGTTGAACCACTCCGATACAAACTATTCGATGTCAATTTTGAGAAAGTGAATAATTAGAATTATACTTCAATTATATATTATAGATAATTTGTATGCTTGAGAGTTCAATGATTGAATAAATTAAGATTTTATTATGAGTACAATTTTAGAGAGGTGTGAAAGCGAAAGCCTATGAGGTCACTTTTATAACTAGATAACCAGCATTTAAAATATATGTACATTGGATGGTTTGATGTTTTAATGATCCTACCTTATTGACTGTAACTTTTATATCCATTATTGCCTTCATTGCTACTCTTCCAATGGATATTGATGGTATTCGTGAACCTATTTCTGGGTCTTTACTTTGTGAAAGCAATATCATTTATGGTGCTATTATTCCTACTTCTGCAGCTATAAGGTTGCACTTTTATCCTATCAAGGAAGTAACATCCATTGATGAATGGTTATATACTAGTGGTCCTTATGAACTAATTATTCTACACTTTTTACTTGACGACGCTTGTTACATGGGTCATGAGTGGGAATTGGAAGAACCTTTTGGATCTTTCAATATCAATAGATTGATTATTTTGCTCCTGAATCTTCCAAAAGGGGAAAAAAACCTCTAAGAGTTATTCCAATGATCCAAAAGAGAGTACTTGGGTTCTCCCAATAACTCAAAAGCGTCTCATGCCTGAATCTAACTGGGTTTCTTTAAAACACCATTTAAAAATTTAACTCATTTCAAATTAACATTAAGAGTTCCTCAAATTACAATTTCATGTCAAAATTTTACAATTCAAAAAACAACATTTCTTTAATTTACAATTCAAAAAACCACATTTAGTTAATGCATTGAATAATTTTGATACCATAGAAAATGTTTCTACAAAAATTTCACGAGAATAGTGATGACGAATATCCACTTTGCTTTTTTTTCTTTGAAAGAAACTTATTTATTTATGTTCTTTGTATGTTAGAAATATGTGTTCTTTGTATTTTAGAAAAAAACACATAAGCAAATATTTCTAACCAAATATGTGTTCTTTGTATTTTAGAAATACAAGTAAAGAAAATGTAACTTAAAAAATAGTTAAAGGATATGGTATGTTTTGGAAGAATAAAAGAATGGCATTTTTTAAATTTGTTGGTTTAATATGTGACTAACAATGACAATATGACAATAAAAGCTATTAGCCATAAGAGAACTCTGACAAGAACTAAAATAACAAAATTCAAAGAAAACTAAGAAGAAAGGGAGGAAAACTCTATATTGTTATCACTTACATAATGATTTTAATTTGAAGCATCACATAAGCAATGACATCCCTATTTATAGGTGAGTGTGGCCACTTTTTCCTAGCCATGGTCGTAGACTAGGATAGACAAAGAACATTTCTTCTCATAATCGAGTACACAATGTCCAATTGTATCAAGACTATGAGTATTGCTCATTGTATTACATTAATCTCTCTTCCTTGTTAGTCTTAGATCAAAGGCGTTAGTACTCATGCATTCATACTTGTCCTAGACGATCAAATTGTCTGGGATAAAAGGTGTTAGTCCTTATTCCTCGTCAGTCTTAGATCAAAATATGATCAAATTGTCAACATGGCAGCTTGAAGTAGGGCGCCAATCTACCAAGTCCATCTATGGTTAAATTAGCAATAGGATCAATCTCTCACAACTTGGACATGGTTGAGTTGTCGTTATCATTTATTTTTTAGAAATCGATTATCCATGTGGTTGTCCCGTATTTCCTCTTCAAGAAAATTTATCGAATTGTCATCTGTCATGAATTCTCTAAAACCCATTCATCGAGTACTTATTATTGGAGGTTGGTCAAGTTGACCTGGTATGCTATATAAACATGAAATCTATGTTATGCAACCTTGACTTGGACCTCTCAAGGTTGGCCTTAGTCTGAGCTAATAATCCAACATTTATCACATAGCTCCTTCAACTTTTAATAAAGTCTGAAGGACTCCTTTGATCATTTAATTTTTCTCTGTATTCATTTAGTTGTAAGGTGTTTATTTTATGAATCTTGAATATTAATTTCTCATTGAATTTCCACTCTTCTAAAGAAACCTTCCGGTTAGTCTAGTCTATTCATGTTCTCAGCTCAAAATCATCAAACCTACCTTGAGATTTGTGTTTTTAAAGGCATATGCTGAAAAAAGTTGTGCTAGTTCAATTTCCCTAGTTTGTAATTGCCAAATAGCTCCTTAGGATTCATTCCACAAAAATTTGAACGATCATGATTGGGGTGGTCCTTAACATAAATAATGTTTCTCCAGTCATTTCTCTGTACCTTTCTAATATAAGTTTGTAATCTCTTACTTGTTCCTACTTTTCGTTTCCGTATTCTGGAGGATTCTTTGCTTGAATTTCTTTAGCTTGATAACCCCATTTCCTTATCTTATTTATTTTCTTTGAATTCAATATGAATTTCATTCAAAATTTTATTGACAAGGTCTTAGCTAAACCTTTACCTCCCTCATTGGAGGAATATGAGGCCAAGTATTTGCTTCTCCAAGAAGCAGAGGTTGCTCTACCCACTGTGAGCATCCTATAAGGGCAACAACTTGAAGAAATGTTGATAATATCTCAAAATAGTCTCACCCTATCATGATGCTAAGGCCAAGCCTAAGCCATTGAGACCTCGCATGTAGAGATCGTGTCAAACACTTCTGGTTGTCTAATTGAGGAATGTTGAATACTTTGGTTAGTAAGTAAAGGAATGTGGGTCAATCACTTTGACTAAATAAAAATACGCCCAAAAACACTCACCAATTGTTGGGGTTGAGCTACAAAAATGCTATGCTAATCCTAGACAAAATTCAGTAGACAACTTTTGGGAGAGGGAAATTCAACCCCTACTTAAACATGCAAATATGAAAAAGCCACCTTATTTTTCCTTGATCTCATTGGGCTCTCCTCCCTCTAAAGTGTTCTCATCTTAACTAAGGAATATACCTCCTTATGGGAGCCACCACCATAAAAGAAGTTCAAGCTTGCTACCATATGAAACTCCACCATGGCTACATATGGTGGTATTACACAAGTTTATTAGATTATTTGAACAAGAGGTCCCTAAAAAACATCCCACAATAAATAAATGTTGGAAGGACACTTGATTCTTTGTGTCCAAGGATTAGGAAGAGGAGATTGTCGTTCTAACCTAGTTCAAACATCTAGACACCGAATGATTGAGACTTCTTTTGGCCCAGAAATATAGGAATCTTTTTGGTACGGGTCGCAAATCATGTCATTATGTCATAAACGGGTCATAAGATAAGCAAATATGACACATATATTACAAACCTAAACCTGACCCATTTAGTAATTGTGTTAAATTTGCAAAGCCAATCCAAACCTATAATCACGTACCTATATATAATCTATTTAACTTTTTGCAACCAAGTTTTAAAAATCTTTTTTACAAAGTAAAAAAAAATATATCATCTACATATTAATAAATACATTAATTTTAAGTTCATTTATTTATAATGTTTCTCTTAACTTATTTATAATCGCGTAAACAAGTTATTTTTCAAGTTTAACAGGTTAACTTGTTCGTGACTAGAATTTTAGTCGTATTTAATCGTGTTTAACCTATTTTAAATCAAACCTATTTATACTAAATCCAAACCCATTAAATGTATGTCATGTTCGAATCTAGTTAGCATGTCATGTCACAAATTGTTACGCTAGCTATTTGGCATAAGCCAACATAGAAGGTCATGATTATTGTCATTTTATTGCAAGCATTCTTGAAGCTATTGAGTTATTATTGTAGTACCTCCCCTTGTTTATCTAGTAATTTATGCACTAAATTTGTCTCTGTTTTTGTGAATTGCTCATAAATTTTTGAGCATGTTTGTTTAGGAGCTAATCGTGATTGGTTGAAATCTCTATAACTAGTTTCAAGTTAGTCTCATGAGAATAGTTTGGAAGCATGAACACAAGTACATCATTATTCCTCTTGAACTCCATTTATAACTTGTATATTCTTTATATGTTCTCTAAGATCTAATTTTTCCTTGCACGCGTTATCATTAATAGCCTTGACATATTTTGGTAGAACAGCTTGCAAGTTCCACTTAATAAAAGGGAACAAAGTTTATCATATGTCTTGCAAGGTGCGACATGGCTCACCGACCACAGTAAGGATAATTAACATATTGAGACCTAGTCATCTTAGAGTGATTTGACCTTGATTAAGAAGTGGCTAACCTTGATCAAGAAGTGGCGAACCTTGCCTTATAGATTTAATGGTGAGTCTAAGCTAACCTTGATTTTGTAGCTCTTCCTTCTTACTAGGACATAGGTTAGACATATGATCAACTAACAAGATGTAACACGTCGGCCCCCGAATCCTGTCACTAACACCACAAATAGGGCATCTTCATCTCTTACCTCGAGACAAAATCAAGTCAAGCGTGCAGTCGCTCCCACTTTCAATATGCTAAAATTGGGACATTACTTATATTTTTTCTTTCTTATTACCATCCCAATAAAACATCAGAGTGCGAAAACATACACAATAATATCATGCATGATTTAACATAAGGATGACATGTGAATTAGAAATAATATAAATAAACTCATAAAGGATAAATACTCAGACCCCAAGGTCTGAGTTCAAAAGAATTAATAAACTAATACCTGACTCGATGACCGAGGTCAATAGACAAAACAACTGAACATAATTTAAATGTGGGTCCTATGCCCTACAAACCTAAATGGCAAATGGACTCCTACTCCTATACCTCAACTACTGAAATGTAACACCTCAATTCTCGGTCCTTCATTTTCATCACGATTGGGTCATGCATGAAGAGGCGCGCCCATAAATCATTAAATAGCGGCACACATGTCATCTACCAAAAATGGAGATGTTACTTTTCTGACCTTCAATTCTCATTAAACACCTTCTGGACATACCAAATCTCATATAAATAATTCATCAAACTCTTGGACTCACCAAGATTTATCTCATAGAAATAGAAAACAATAATTCTAATAAATGGGCTAACAATTTCAAATATCCAAACTTAATGAAAATCAGAGCACAAATCTCAAGTAACTATCCAAAACTTGGCCCAAGTTGCCATATTCCAAGACAAAATAAAAAGGTTCAACATATAAAACCATCTAAAGGGCCATGTGCCCTATCTAATCCCAATACTCAATTAAACATCAAAAAATAATCTCAACCATGAGATTTACAACTATCTATGTCCTTAAAGCAGCACTCGCTAGATGAGCTTCTTCAGTGATCTCCAAAAAAAGAAAATGTGGGGTGAGCTCAAGAGCCCAGTGGATTATACATAGTACATCCATAACATTATTCAAGTCAAAGTATCAAACATGCAAATACTTGACGTATATTAAGCGTTTTAAACATTCAGTTGTTAATTTGACCAAAAGGTTTTACCTCAGTATTCTCTCATCAGCATCATTCCTAAGGGCTATTGGGGCACACCCATTACTCAACCCTAGAGCTAGGGTCACACCCATCGCTCTATCACTAAAGAACTAAGGTCACACTCATTGTTCTATCAACGAGAATTAGGGGCTAACCCATTATTCCATCTGCGATGACACTCACAATGATCCCGCTTGGACTACTGCGTCGTTTCGCGGTTCAAGTCTTAGTTTAACTTTAATTAAGATCACATAGTCATTCATCTCATCATGTTAAGCATGGAAAGTGTTGAACAATTAAAATCATTCGAGTAAATCAGACTTGATAATCATTTCGTGACTATCACATATATAATTTTTCATTTTGCATGTTATGAAAGCAAGCAAACAATGAGCATAGATACAAGAATCATATTATACATCACTATACTAACAAAAGGCATGATAATATCGAATCATTGTCTAAATGCACCCTAGCATGTTCCTAAGCATTCATAATAAAGTAAATAAGCATCATGTTTAACATTTAAAACTCAAATAAGACTAGGGAGCAAGGTAATCATCTCCATCTATTATTACACTTACTTCCTTGTAAATCCTCATTTTGTTATTCCACTTGTCACTTATCTTCAACCTTTAGTGATTTAACACCATAATCAAATACCTTAATTCGTAACTCAATGTGTCTCTCATGCATATGGTATACGATGTGTGTAAAAATCATATCAGTTATGATTTGGGCATGTTTTACTCTTATGTACCACAACATACGCAACAATTCAGATTGTGAACAACGTACTACTGAATTTAGTATCACTGTAATTATGTCCTTCTCCAAGAAACTACACTTTCGTGCCTCTATTCTCGGTTTTCGATGAAGGGCATTTCAGTAACTCTAGACTCTAGTGTTATAATATGTTTCATAATGATCAGAAGATTGTTATACCTTAATTTCTTTCGTTGTTTCTCGCATTCCCCTCATTGGACTCCCAACAATTGACATAGCAAAGAGAACAATGGTGTAGGATTGTTATTGTCAATCCCATTTGCAAAAGAACACAACATAGAACTTGTATAGAAGGTTTGAAAGTCGAATCTCACCTTATAATATGTCCGACATGGGTTTAGGGTTTTGGATTGTAGTATCTCCTCTTGGTGCAATCCAATGCAACTTCTTCTTGTTTCCATTGTGTAGTCGTTTAGAGGGAAAGGTGGGAATCCAAATTAGGATCATGCAGGGGAAGGGGAAGGAATTGTGGGAAAGCTAGGGTTGTCTTGCGAGTAGAGAGGAGCGACTGTTGAATGCATAGTGCGATTAGGGTTTTCTTCTTCTGCGCACAGATGTATATACATATTGGAGGCAATGACAGCATTCCGACCTTCCATTTCTAATTTTCAAACTCAGGATTGCGATCTTTAGTCCCAGGACCACGATCTTAGCACTGTCCATAATAGCAGGACTGCGTACTAGAACTGTGGGCTCACATCTTCAATCAAAATCGTAAACTTTCTTAACGTTAGACGGCGATCCTCATATAGACCACCCATTTTGATGCAAGACCGCAGTCCTAATTTGAGGACCGCGGCCTTGCATCTCCATTTTTGTTTGTTTGTTTGTTCGTTTGTTTATTTGTTGACAAATTTTGGGTATTACAATACTATCCCCCTTAAAAGAATTTTGTAATCGAAATTAAAGAGTGATCACCATGTTCTCCAGTCAGCTACTCCTGGTGAATAGGTATGGGTACTTCGTTCACATTTCACTCTTTAACTCCCAAGTAGCCTCTTTTAGGTTATGGTGTCTCCACAGAACCTTGCCTAGAGGGATGTCTTTGGTTCTGAGACGTTGTACCTTACGATCTAGTATTTTGATGGCTAGTTTCTCATAAGTGGTTGTCTTGGAGATCAACTTCCTCCCAATGTTTAATGTGAGAGGGGCCTGGCTCATACTTCTGCAACATCGATAAATGGAATACATTGTGTATCGAGGACATAATGTTTAGTAGATTCACTTGTAGGCACATTCACCAACCCGTCTAAGTATCTCAAACAGACCGATGAACCTTGGTGATAGCCTCCTTTGGTCCCAAAACATTTAATCTCCTTCTAAGGGGTTGATCCTCAGGAATACTCTATCATCGTCTTGGAATTCTAGAGATCTTCTTCTTTTATCTGCATAACTCTTCTACCTACTCTAAGCCGTAGTTAACCTCTTTTGGATGTATTCACCTATTCGTTCATCTCTTGCACTACGTCTGGCCGTGTGAGTACATGATCTTCAAAGTTTGCCCAGCATGATGGGGATCTTCAAAGCATGCTCATTGTGAGTCTACTGCCTAACTCTTTTTGCAGTCTCTGCCAGAACTGATATGTGAATCTAGAGTCATAATAGCACGAAGGACACGAGAAAATGAACTTGATAATAGAATCATAAACGATGAATAGAGATATGAAAGTTGATACTTATCACTGGTTGCAAAAGCATATCAGTTACGTTTTGGGCATGTTTTACTCTTATGTACCACGGCATGTAGGGTCCCATAGCAATTCTGATTGTGGACAGCATACTATCATGTTTAGTATTATGGTAGTCACGTCGTTCTCCGAGAAACTGCACCTTTCTGCCTTTGTTCTCATTTTTTTGATGAACAGCATTTTAGTAACTGAAGACTCTGTGTTATAATATGTATCATGATGATCAGAAGATTGTTATACCTTAATTTCTTACATTGTTTCTAGCATTCCCCTTGCTAGACTGCCAACAGTTCTTAGATCTATCTCGTAGCAAAGAGAATAGTGCTTTAGGATTGTTATTGTCGATCCCATTCGCAACAAAACACAACATAGAACTTATATAAAAGTTTTGAAAGTTGAATCTCACTGTGTAATATGTCTCAGCACAGATCTAGGGTTTTCAATTATATTGTCTCCTCTTGGTGCAGTTCAGTGCAACTTCTTCTTATTTCTGTTGTGCAACCGTTTAGAGGAAAAGATGGGAATCAAAATGAGGATCACGTCAGGTAAGGGGAAGAAATAGTAGGAAATGTTAGGGTTATCTTGTGAGTAGAGAGGAGTGGCTACTGAATGCGTAATGCGATTAGGGTTTTCGCGTAGTGCAATTAGGGTTTTCTTCTTCTGCACACAAAATTTATATACATATACAAGGCAGGGTAGCACTCTGACCTTCTATTTCAGATTTTCAATCGCACAACCGCAGTCTTTGGTCCTAGGACCACAATTTTAGCACTATCCCTAATAGCAGGACCGCGTACTAGAATCGCAGTCTCACATCCTCAATCAAAATCACAAACTTTCTTGACGTAGGCTCATAGTCCCCTGACCCTGGACCTCAGTCCTGATTTGAGAACCGTGATCTGACGTCTCCATTTTTTTGTTTGTTTGTTGTTGTTGTTGTTGTCCAATTCTGGGTATTACATGAAAGGTATATTTGAACTACAAAATTGGCTCCTTCACTTGTCAGCACAAGTATCTTGAATGATTACTTGAAAAAGAGATTAGTAGGGTGAACTCAAGAGCCCAATAGATCGTGTACAACTCATCTCAAACACTATTAAAGTCAAGGACATAAAACATGCAAACACTTATAAATTATTGGGCGTTTCAAAACACTTCAATTGCTTAAGTTGATGTTAAGACCAAAATGAATCTCTTCAGTATTTTCCTGTATCTGAACTCTTGGAAATAACGCTTCGAAGGCAAATTTCTCATCATGATATAACCTTAGGAGTGAGGTCTCACTCGATCCTCAGTCCCATCTTAACTATTGCCACAGTAGCATAAACACCTACCTAGGGTGGGAAAATACCCATGATGATACCAAACTATAGCCATAGTATCTATGTAATCGCCCTAGTCTGTTGTAGACTCTTAATCATCTTCAGTTAGTGACCACAAGCATGCACATTAATATCAATTTCATAGCTCATGTATACATAAGACATGCTAATAAATTATCATGCATCAGGTCACATAGAATCATGCTATTCAACAACAATATCAACGGCATATTCTTGAGACAACATTGGATAATAGGAATCACATAGCATGCTACCAAAGTATCATAGGCAAACAATCATACAACAAAGTATGATTACATTCCTAGCATGTTTCTAAGATCATAAAAGTAAACATACAGTCATGTTTTACATTTGAGACAAAAATAATATTAAAGAGAGTGTACAATCATTTCTACCTATTACTTCGCTCCTCGTGTTCTAACCCTTAGCTTGATGGTTTAGAATCCTTAGCATTGTAGTTTAGTATATGATCCTCATCAATATAAGCACACATTGTTTTTTATTCATAGAATAATTATTCATCGGTCCATATGTCATATGATAAGCAAATAGGTTACGCAAGTGTAGATGAGACTCAAAAACGAGGTCTGGGATGCGTTACCACGGTAGCTTGAGTGTTACCGTGATAGTCCCATCATCTTTCAATTGCATTACCGTAGTGCAATTGTGAATAGTGCACTATCATGTGATTACAGTGCTCATGAGAATTCCAAAATCTATGCCTTTGTGTATTGGTTCTTGCTTATTTGGTTTAAGGGACTCGATACATCAAACTTAGGGTTCAAAAATAAGTATTTCATTGGATAGAAGAGGTTTATACCTCTCTATTAATTGTCCCTCCTCTATTTGTCTCCAAAGGATGTTCGCGAGTGATTCTAGTGCTCTATTATGTAGTAGAGATTAAAACGGTGTGTTGGAAGTTGTTTCGGTTGATTTGATTCGTAATAAAACACAATATAGAACTTGTATAATTATCTAATCATCATTTATTACCTTGCAACATGCCTTGGCATAGATCTAGGGTTCTTAAACAAGATTGCAGCATCCTTTGTGTTGTTTCTATCCTGTTAATGTTTGTGAAATTGATGAGGGAAGTTGAAACAAGTTGAACTCAACCTAGAATGCATGGGAGAGAGGAGAGGGTTGCAGAAAACAGTTAGGGTTTGCTCTGCAAGTGAAGATGGCAGCTGCGAAATGTAACTGTGTGATTAGGATTCTATATATATATGTACAGCACAGTACCGCGACACTCCCATCCTTTCATTTCTGGTTTTTAATCGTAGCATCGTTGTATCTCATCCCTATACAACGGTATTGGGACTATTTTTAATTGCAACACTGCTTCTCGGCACCGCAATACCACGTCCACACGCAAAATTTTGAGTTTTCTAATCGCAATACTGTGGTACCTCGTTTTGGTATCACAATACCACATTTTCATCCCAGATTTTATATTTTCAATTCCAGTACCATGATATCCATGCAAACTCCAATTTTTACCATTTTGTGTTGCACCTCCGCGATACCCAATTGGCTACCACAGTAATCACGCAAATTTTTTTTTATTGAGAGAGTTTCTAACTCTTGAGGTATTTATACGCTAAGTCATTTTTCCTCTTTAAGGGTGTGTGACAAATCTTTTGGTGAAAGGGATAAATACCCCAATCCTTTTAGGTACTTCATATTAACTCACCTCTTCCCTCCTCTCTTCCACTAGAGGTGGTTGCGGTGGGTTGGGTGAAACTTTCAAAATGTTTCTTGTTACTTAAGACCTGATGGTAAAGTCTTTTTGATATTATCAAGGCTAGCTCTTCTTCTTGAATGGATATCGTCATCCCTACCTAACCCTAGTACTTTTTACAAAGTTGAAAGCTCTTCCATATGTGGTGTGTAACATCCTAACTTTCTTTTCATCTAGTTTTCTTTTAAAATAAATGAGTAAATGACATAGTAAATATTAATTAATAATGACAAAAATTAAAACAATTATTTTCAAAAGCTCAAGATAAACCTTTCATCTTTTAAAATCCTTTTGAGGTGTGACATTGTTCCTTTTCCTTGTCTTTAAATCAAATCGTTCTCTTTTTTTTACTATGAATGTCCATGAACCACAACAAGAAAATGTCAAATATTCATATCCTCAAAGCATAAAACAAATAAATTTTCTAATTAAAGATCATAAGTAATCTAATGCATAGAAACCAATCGTATATCATAAATAAACCAAAGTTTCAATAAAGATCATGTTTATACTCATTAAGCCCATTGATAGAAACCTCAAGGAAACTTCCTTTTTAAAAATACCCTTATAAATTAATAAACAGGGTAATCCATCCTCCTAGTTAATTACCCAGATCCTGAGGAAAAAAAATGAAAGGATGAGCTCAAAGAACTTAATATATTCTCCTAGTTTTATACATTACATAAAACAAGTACAAAATAACAAACATGCAAACACTTTTCAAATATTAAGCATTTCCAACTATGTATTTGGTTTGAGTAAAAAATCTCATTGGTAGGGAAGGTATCCCTAAGTGGCCCTTAAATCTTGCGCATCACTCATCTTAAAATTATCTCAATGGGCCAAATACAAGAGCACTCATTCAATTCAAATCAAATAAAGGTTGTGTTACAATCAATCTCTAGAGGGTGCAATAAGTAGCCCAATCTATGTGCTAAAGCAAATCATCTAAGGTCCACCAATGACATCTTCAATTAGACCATTACCCCATAAAAAGTGTGTTCTCATCTTTTTAGTCTAAGTTTAGTGAATTATACATATATATCATTCAATAAACAACTCAGATATCATCACATCATACATAATTCTTGCCATTACACGTATAATTACATTTTTAACTCCCATTCCATAAGTTACATTCAAATTTTCACAATTGCATACAAATATCTAAATCATCATATATGCAAAATATAATATATTTTAACAAAAAACAAAGTAGCACGTCCACAATCAATACACACACTAACCTGTTCCTATATTGCAACATACAAATATCCAATCATGCTTATTATTTCATTGTCATTAAATGTAAAGCACAAAACAAGTCATCATCCTCACCTCAAATTGCTAATTTCATTGTTTCTTAGTTCCCGCTTTCGAAACTTGAGGTAGTACTTAAACCTCAACTATTCTTACACACCTAAGTAACGTCACGATTCTTTCAAGTGAAAAGAGGAGTAGGCATAATAAAAATACTAAAACATAGAGTAAAAAAAACTAAATTGAGAGCATATGTGGGAGAAGAAAAAGAGCGCTTTGATTTCTCATGGTAGGTGTGACCGTGTGAGGAAGCATGTGACCGTGTGAGGAAGCATGAGTGAAGGTGTAGACTATTTATAGATTTTAGGGATAGAGATTTTTCAAAATTTAATTTCTAAAAATCTTTAAAATTTTCTTTTTTCTTAAATTCTTCTTACTTCTTAGATTCTCTAATTGATTTGAAGAATCAAGATTTCCTTTTCTTTCTTCTCTTTTTTTTTCTTTTCTTTCACTTTGGTTATATATATTTTTTTATTTTTTTCTTTCTCTGGCTCTAGTCATATATTTGTTTTTCTTTCTTTTTATTTTTTTTCTTTTTTCTTACTTTGGTAATATTTTTATTTTTTCTCCCACTCCAGTTATATATATATATATATATACTTCTTTATTTTTTTTTCCTTTCCTTCACTTTGATCATATATTATTTAAAAAAAAAAAAAGAATTCTTTTTTGCACTCTAGCCATATATTTGTTTTTTCTTTCTTTATTTTTTTTTTCTTTTCTCTTACTTTAGTCATTTATGTATATTTTTTCTTTTCCCCACTCTAGTCATATTTTTGCCTTATTTTATTTTTTTTCTACTCCCTTTTTTTCTTTTATGTTTCTTCATTTTATCTTTTTTATTCTTTATTTTTCTTTTTATTTATTAATTTCTTTCTTTCTTTTATCTTGTATTTTTCCTTTTGTTTTATATAGTTTTCTTCTTTTTATGAATCTTTTATTTTCTTTTTTAGTTTTTTTATTTTATTTTTAAATTTTTCATTTTATTTTTTTTGTTATTTTGTTTTTCATTTTTCTTTGTTTCTTTGTTTCTATTTCCCCCTTTTTCTATTTTTTATTCAATTTTCCCTTTCTTTTTTTCTTTTGATTTTTTTCTTTTCTCTTTTTCTTTTGCTTGTTTTTTTAATTTTTTTCTTCTCATTTCAATTTTTTCTTTTTCTTTCTATTTTTTCTTTTGCCCATCTTTTCTGTTTATTTCATTTTTTTTCTTTTTCTTTTTTTAGTATTTTGTTATTTTTTCATTCTTTTTTTATTATTTGTCCTTCCCTTCTTTTGTATTTTTTTTAATCAATTTTTTCCTTTCTTTTTGTTTTGTTCTTCATTTTTTTGATTGATTGATTTTTTTTTCTAGGAGCATTATTAGTTCTTAAAATATGTTATAGACATATGATTATTATTTATTATTAGTAGTATTTACTTGTTTTATTTACTTTTGTATATTTTATTTTGTTTTATCGTTATCCTCATTTGCATAATAATTATCGATATTTTATTATAATTCTTTATCAATGTATTATTTTACTATTATTTCATTTTATGGTCATTGTTAGTACTATTTAGTTTTTTTATTATTAATTTTTTTCTCGTCTATGATTCACTGTTATATGTATATTCTACTCAATGTAGTTTTAATACTATTTCTTTATGTCTATAATAATAATATTAGTATTATTTTTGTTATTATTATTCATTGATATCATCATTGTTATTATCATGATTATTATTATCATCATCACTATTATTATTATTTTTATTTACTAAATTCATTCTTAACTTTCTTTTTTTCAAAGTATGACATGGTGCTTTAGACATTTGACTCTATTAAAATTGGGTGGCTCTAAACCACTCAATGTAAAATTATAATTAAAAATAATTTTCTTGGTATTAGATTTTTAGTTGATGTTGACAATTTCGTCAATTTTATATTTGAAAACTAATTAAGATTTTTTTTCTTATATAAACCTTTATCGGAATATGTGAAAAGAAGAAGTGAAAATTTGGGTTTTGTGTAAGGGGATTTGAGCATATTTTATTATAGGTTGTAACATATTTGTATCCTCTCATAGTAGATTATTTCTCATCTCCCGTGGTTGTAGATGATACGTTGAACCACGTTAAATTTGTGTATTTTTGTATTTGAGTTGGTTTGCATTTAATTCAGATTGTTGATTATTGAGCATGTGCACTTTGTCTAATTGGTTTCTACTTCGACAACTCACAACAAATTGGTATCAAGAGAGAGGTTTATCCATATCATTGGTGTGTTCATTGTATGCTTTGTTGTTGTGGACTTTGTTGGTGCCTACTGGTGCATGCAACCGTGGCTGCGAATATATTAGGGAATAGAAACGAATTAAGGAAAAAAAAAAGCTTTTGGCGATTCTATGGATAGACAAAGGGAAGAAAACTAGAAAAAAAAAAAAGAAAAGACACAAAAAAAACTTCTCTTTTTTTGTGACATTATAATGCATATGAATTCTTGTGATATAGGAGTCATTCAAAGTCGGATTTCAATTCTGCTTTTTGCACCTTGTTCATAGTGACAAGATCAACCTAGTACCCATATTATATTGTTAATGTGACGAGCATGTGTATATTGAATGCAAAATTTGATATAGAAAATTTAGTGATAAGAATGATTTTGGCATGTAGCAAGTACACGTTTGTGACATCTTGATATAACAGAAGTTACACAAGGTTTTGTTTAGTTCAAAAAGAAGACCACCGAATATGTCAGGTGAATGTTGAGAAGACTTTGACCTACAGGCATATAGTACAATTAAATTGTGTTCGACGACAGATTATGAATAGTGTCAGGCAAGATAAATCTGCAACATCAATCTTGTTGGGACCCCGTTCTTAGGGTAAAGGGCGAATTGACCAGCACAATGCCCTGTCCAACCCACCCGCAAGCCGAGCTTGCCAAAACATTGTTAAGCCTCCTTCACACTCCATACATAACATCATCAAAGTAATCACAAGAGATACGTAAATAGCTAAACAAATAATTACAGTAGAAATTTAAGTTAAACAAAAGTTAACTATGTATAGTCCCTTAAATGTAGCAGTAGCAGAAGTGTGTAAGTAAAAATATTTACAATAATTTCTTTACCCCTTATATATATAACTAACTCTCCAAATAATGAACTACATAGAGAACCTTCCAAAATAGCCCAAGAATGTCGCTCTACGCTATAACCACCTTTTTCCCTTTGTCCATAGCAGAACAACTTGAAATGTTAGAGTAGTGAGTCAATTTGTCCACGCGACTCAGTGAGTAATGTAGTCTAACTTATAACTTAAAATAGGAATTCCACAAAATAATGTTATGTATGCATGAACATATAATATTGTGCGAGTGAATGTCATAGTTAGTGAATTTTAAATCCACAATGCAATCGTGCACCTTTCTTTTTGAAAATGGTTTTAATGTTGAATACACATGTTGAGGCTCTCACTAACCTCCAAGGCAATAATAAATCCACCTGAGCAGGCTTGCCAAACGGTTAGGCGAATTCTCTTACAATATCATAAGGATTCGCAAGCACATACCTAATGTATGGCGGCCTCAGATCCTCAATAAGTGGGCCAATTTAGAACTCGTACAGAATGTACCTTCGGGTACAGCAACATCTGGTCCTCAAGCTCAACCACATTTAATATCCTAAACTGTACCATTGGACCTTGAGATTCAGTGCACATTTTTATTGAAAAACTCATTTAAAGATTGTAAATGCATTGCAATATATAATAACATTTCATTTATGAATAAACTAATAAGTTTAAGTGATAAATTAGAAAACTCTACTCACTAGGATGCTCAGCTCCCACTGCTCCTTTAGTAACTGGTCGCCTCCTACTAACTTTTGATCTGGCATAATCAACATAGTTTCTTAATATCTACGTGAAACTTAGGTCAAATCCAACTTTATGGTCCTTGGCCAATCAAAAGATTGATTCAGTCAATTATGGTCTATTTATGGATTTGGTCAATTTTGGTCAATACAGTCAAATCTTAGCAAGCCTACCACTCGCTAACCTGTATGATCGACAAGGTCAACGTAGTCAACAAGGTTAATTGGTGTAATTAAGCCCTTAATACTAACCCAAAATACCAAAAATGTATACCATCGGCATGTGTCCCACTTTTGGTAGATAATAACGAACCTTTTTTTCATAAATTTGGCCCTTCCATACAGTAAATAGAAAATTTTTAATTATCTTTTATATTACGCATTTTTTGTGGTAAGTATTTCACAATGTTATATATAACATTATATAACATTTCCTATTATTTAACATTACATAACTTTATATACATTTTTATTCATTAATCCTCAAATTACATAAATGCAAATTTAATGTCAATTGACTTCCAAAAATCTTAATTTTAGTATCATTGAGTTCAAAATTTCATTTTGAACATTTCAGTACCCGCCAACTAAAATTTTTGCGTTAATAGGTGTGTGTGTGTGTGTGTATATATATATATATATATACATACATATACATATTATGTAGTTTTACTCCTAGTAAAAATATACCCTAATTTTAAATCATATAATCAAGTAAAACTTTTATTGAAAACTACAATAGCAAAACTGTAATTCATAACTTTCATAACAATTTTGAATTGAAAAGAGGTGAAAATAATTTACCCAAAGCGATGGATTCTCGAGAAAATGGTCATTTTTTTCTTCCCTCTTTTCTTTCTTTTTTCTTGTAATACCCAAAATTTGGTGGCACTGTTCTGATGGCGACACTATTTTATCGACAGCGACTATTGGTGACTGTTCATATATACAATACTGTTCACAAATACACACTATTCATAAACATGGTACTGTAACGCACTATTTTGTCGACAATTACTGTAGCACTGTTCATTCGAGACAAAATTACTTTCAACATACTGTAGTGCATTGTAGCACAATGTTCATGTCTATCGCATGTAGCAAGTACACGTTTGTGACATCTTGATATAACAGAAGTTACACAAGGTTTTGTTTAGTTCAAAAAGAAGACCACCGAATATGTCAGGTGAATGTTGAGAAGACT
>JAJIYU010006243.1:0-20964 GCA_030144865.1 Tinospora cordifolia | reverse complement strand
GAGGTTGGTCATAGTTTTGTACTAGTCAAAATGGTTGAATATGTATTTTGGACAGACTATGTAAATGAAATGCTATCGTTTGAATTATTGCTTACTTTGGTTTTAATGATTTCAATCATTCTGATATCGTCCCATCACATGAGGTTTGCAAAGATGACTTAACAGCGGTTGGGCGAACTTGTCTTGGTGAGAGAGTCTCGTCAGGTCGCTGTGCCGGTCGGGCCGCCCTTTATTCTGGGAAGGGGTCCCAACATGAAGATTGGCAGGTTTGTATGCGCAGGTAATAGAAAATTTTTTATTTTTCTTGGGACGCCGCACGGATTAGGGTATTGTGTGGTAACACTTTCTTATTCTTGTCTATTGGGAACATATTCAAAATATTGATGTAGGATCGCGGTTCTTGGCCTCAAAAGACTGTAGTCCTAAGACTCCACTAAACGCAGGACCGCGGTCCTTAATTGTAGGACTGCGGTCTTGCAACTTCGCAAGACCGTGGTTCAATTTTTGGGCTTTTCTTTATGTTTTCGTTTCGCCTCATCTTCAATTCATTCTATTTTCCCTTTCTCCAATTTATCAAGTTTTTATTTACTTGTGTTTCCAATTTTCGTATTATGCATCGATACAAGGTATTACTTGCTATTTCGAATGTCATTAGGTATTTGCTAATTCTTCTAAATTGGAAATGAATTCCAATTGGCTCAAATCTTCATATAATTGTAGGAAATAAATTTTATCTTCATTTATTTCATTTAGTACAAATTTTCACAATATTACATGACATACATGGTTTGTTTAATTGACATAATGATTTAAATATTTGGGATGATCTTCTGGGCTCTCGAGCTCACCCTCCTTTTCTAACATTTTAGAAAACTAAAGAACGAGGTTACGTGGTGCTTTTAACTCAAAGTTCACTTTTCAAAATTCATGAAATGTTTAAGTTGGGCATGTTACCCCTAAGTCCTTTTTGCCAATTTTAAAGTTATTTTCCACTATAATGAACATGAAGATTTTGTACCTCTTGAATTTTGATTTGAATTAATGAGATTGAATTATTTATCTAATGATTCCAAAGTGTTCTATTTTTAAGATGTTTGTACATGAGTTAATTTTTCTCTAGAATTCCCAAGGATTTGGGAAGAGAAAGAAAAGATATAACATGACATAGCTCGCCTCCTGGACTGTCCAAGAGAACAACATGCATACGTGACTCGAACATGCTCGGGTAGGGCCGAGGCGGGCTGTTACACTTAATGACAACTAATGAACAATAAATTATATGAAACACTTAATCTATAAAAGTGTAATACCCATAATTCTCTATACTCAACCAAATGAAATTTATCATCAATTCAGTGAAATTTTGGGTGCCAAATGAAACCATGTTCATTTCAAGGCTAAATTTAGCAGGTTCCAAAACTCTCATTTAGTGACCCAAAACAACTTGAAATGAATTACGGTGACCCAAACCAACTAATGGGACAACATATCCAAAAATTAGAACAATTGGTCAAGGTTAGAATTTTCATTGGCCAAACGCCCTTCAGTGGGTCCAAATTAGAAAGAATTATCATTTGGGGTACTTTAGGGGTTTGAAATGACCCAAAATGAAACAGAATGACATGAACTAATAAAATGAATCACATATCCAAAAATCAGAACAATTGGTCAAGATTTGGATTTTAATTGGCCGAGTAACCTCAGTGAGTCTTAAATAAGGAAAGTTTTTGAAGGAAAATCACCTAGGACCAAACCATACCTTAAAATGAGCATTACATTCATGTGATTCCAGAACTATAGGATATAAATCATGATTCCATGGAAATAAAGAGATATTAATTTTTATTTAATTTTTGTGAACCCATAAAGTTATAGCCACCCCTAACATTTGCAAGTCACATTGGTGGAACGTCATGATCATGTGCACCCTACCCTACCCGAAGCTCCATGCGACATTTCCATTATTTGAATCCATACAAAATAATCATTTATAACATGAAAATGATTCAGTGTACTGAATCACTTTCATGTACCAAGACAAGTGATCCCATGGTTAGAAACCAAGACAAGTGATCCCATGTACCAAGATAAATGATCAAGTGTACCCATGCACCCTAAAAACTTCTACACCATATGTGTGTGCTCCACATGTGCCAAATTCCAAATTAAGTGAGTTTATTAGGATTCCTAAGACCTTGATCAAATCCCTCAAGTCGGATCATGTACTCACCAGCCACTTTTGCTCAAGGAAACAATTTCCTAATAAAAAAAACACCAAAATTAGAATTGTTTTTATACATGTTTGTGTGATGAGCAAGCAAGGAAACCAAAAAGGGAAGATTCTGTGACATAATTTCATATAACAGAATGTCCCAACTGGTATTAGGATGATTTTGATATCTAAAATTATTCTCTTAATTAAATAAGAAATTAAAAAGAGAATCAAATATTAGCTCATATGAAATTAGCAAGTCTTAGTGGTCCCATGAGCACACTTGCCTATTCCAAAGCAAATCGTCCGCTCTAGTTTGAAAACTTGCCCAACTTTGTGTGTTGCCCTAGCTACCCTAGATGCTCATGAACATCTATATAAACCCCCTCTTGCTCACTTTCATCTCATCCCAAAGCTAAGAGTTGACACTGCTCTCTTTGTTTGTTCTTGCCCTCTTCTCACTTCTCTTTTCTCTCTTCTGTGAGAAGTTCTAATTTCAATCTTATAGTGAGTTGCTTTGTGTGATTTTGTTGGCGTTTGGAAGTGCTTGAATGTTGGGAACCCTTGCTGAAATTTTTTGGGAGAAAACATCATAAGGTGGAGGGGATTTCTAGAACTCCTATTTTACTACTTCAAGCCTTTAGTGCATTCTTGTTTTCAAATTTTTTATCATGTTATTTTATAAATTTCAGCATGTTTAAATTTCAGTTTGGAGCATGTTTGATCATGTTTTAATTTCAGCTAGCATGTTTTTATATTTTAATTCATGCATGATAGTATAACATGCTTAGAAACCATGCTTAGGCTTATTTTTGAGTTTTCTAGCATGTTATTTGTGTTTCTCATGTTCTCTTGATTATTTTAAATTATGATATTAATTATTATGATCTTGTTTCATATTTATTTGAATTTAAACGTGAGAAAGTGAAGATAAGAACCGCGTACCATCATAGTAGTCTAAGTGATGCTATAGGTGTTCTTTACATATACTTAGTGTATATGAGTAACATCACTAAATGTGGATGTGTTTTTAAAATACTTGGAATAGAGACATGTGATCCTTATTTCCAATGGAATATGAAAAGATGAATTGTCATTCCATCCTAGAATAGGAGTATTTTAATGACGAACATCAAGGGATTAAGAACCCCTTTTGGTCAAATATACAACCTTAACAAGACATTAATTGAAACACTTGATGCTTGCAAGTGATTGAAATTAGATGCATTTTTTATTTGAATTAGTAAATTAGTAGATTGATGAATGATCCACTGGGCTATGTGCTCACTCATTCCTTCTATTTTTCAGGAAATTGAATTACATAAAGACTATGAATTTTTGAAAGTCTACTTTTAAAAAGTTTATATTATAAGGGCATATGTCTCAAATTTGAATAAAGACTTCTACTAAATTTTACTTTTGAATTTTAGAGTTATGTAATAAATTATTGGAATTTGATTTCAAGAATGTAATCTTTTTATTTTATTTGAATGACTAAAGATTT
Source organism: Tinospora cordifolia (assembly GCA_030144865.1). Classification (NCBI taxonomy): domain Eukaryota; kingdom Viridiplantae; phylum Streptophyta; class Magnoliopsida; order Ranunculales; family Menispermaceae; genus Tinospora; species Tinospora cordifolia. The sequence continues at coordinate 17,248 of JAJIYU010006243.1, read as the reverse complement.
GAAGTTTTCTTTATTCACTTGCATTATCTTATTGAATATCAAACTCAATGGAAGTGTATTTATGAGTATTTCAATAAATGTTAGAATAAAGGAATTGAGATGCAAGTTGTGTACTTGTAAATATAATATAGGACCTAACCCACCTTGTGGTTGAGCTTAAACCTGTCTCTTGGGGGTTGGGGTATTACATAAAGAGTTTGACATGTGTGCTTTGTTTGGTTGAAATAATGGTTTAGATATTTGGAATGATCCATCGAGTTCTTTGAGCTCATCCCTTTTCTAAATTTTTAGGTACTCATTGACCAAAGTTTGGCATGGGATCATGGGAGCTCTCTTATTCAGCACTTACTTTGTTAGTCTAATAGTTTTGTTCTAGTTGGGGATGTTGGCCCTTGTTTACTCTTTTAGTTTTAAACTTTTTTAGGGATCTACATAGATTTTTGAACATCTTGAACCTTATGTGAACTATGTTTTATTTGAAAGTATAAATTGGTTATTTTACAAACGTTATATTAAAGCTTAGTTAGTATGTATGCTAAGCAAATATTTACTCTGTTACCAAAGGTTGTATCAGAGCTTTGACCATATGACTAAGGGATTAGTCTTTGGAAATTAATGATGGTTGTTTGTTCGATGGATAAAGCTTTAAGCCAAGTATTGTGTAATACTCCTAAATTCCTAAGTCAATAATAATCCAAGATAACTATAATTAAGTGTCAAATAACCTTAGTCAATAAAGCTTGACCATTATCAAGAACTGGACTATTCATCCAGTTTCAAATGGATACAATAAACTTTGAAAAATTATTTCAAATACAAAATGATCAAATTAGACAACGAACCTTGTGTCGAAATGCTCAAGATGCTAAGGAGACTTAAAGAAAAAAAATGAAGGTAAAAATAATAAAAATAAAAATAAAAATACTAATAATAATAATAATAATAAAGGACAAATTATAAAAAAAATATCAAAATCAAAATAACTTATTATTTTAATAGTGTTATGAATAGTAAAGTTGACCTACTTTATGCACTTTAAAGTATATGAATAGTATTTTTCAAGCACCACCATTAATAGTTACAACTACTTGCAAGCAAGCATGCATGGCCCCACCTTTCCTCTCCATTCCTCTAACGTAGCCTCCACTATACCCTAAACACTAGCTTTAATGATCAAAGTTCCATTATAAATAGAGGGCCTCTTCCCACAACAAATTGTAGGATTTTAAGTGTGCTTGAAAGGAAAGGACAAGAAGTGTTTGGAGGAAAAAAATTGGGAAGGAAGATTAGTTAAAATTGTGGTATAAGTGTTTTCCTTAGCATCTTTAAAAACCTATTTCAATTCCTTCTATTTCATGCAAAGTTTTAGTTGCATTATGACCTAAATAAACCACACCACTTTGAAATGTTTTGGATAGAACGACCAAAAAGGTCCAAACCCTTCACCATCAAAGAGTGGCCAAAATAAACTTTTCGAGGCCTCTAGAACCAAGAAAATCTGACAACCGTAGCCTCCGAACCAAGGAATTTCAAGCCATTTTCGTAATGATGCAAGCATGATCAGAGGAAACCACTACTACTGTAATACCCTAGTTCTTGTTCTTTCATTTCCGTCACGTCTGTCACGCATGAGAGACATGCCATTAAATATCGGCACATGTGTCATCCCCTGAGAACCAAGATGTTACTTTTCTCACATTCCATTCTCATTAAACATCATCTGGATATACTAGAACTTATAGCAATAAATAATCAAACTCTTGGACTCACCAAGGAATAACACATGGAAGCATGCAGGGGTCATCAATGGTTAAACCATTAACTTCTACATCTGAAATTCAAATAACTTGTGGAACAAGTTTTCGACTGAAATATCTAGACATGGCCTATGAGGCCGAAATTTAAACCATAAAGAAAATTAACAATTGAAAACCAATCTGGAGGGCCATACACCTAATCTAAACTAACTACCCAACAAAAGAACTCTAATAGCAACCTCAACAGCGAGGTTTGCAGCTCCTATAGTACTCTGTAGTACTATCAACATGAACCACCTCAAAAGTTACCTGAAATGAAGATCTGGGGTAAGCTCAAGAACCTAGTGGATCATACACACTACATCAACAGCATTATTTAAATCAAACACTGAACATGCAAACACTTATCATTCATCAGACATTTCAAACATTTAGTTCTTAACAGTCTTTAATTATATTGAAGGGTCTAACCCTGATGTTTTCTTCTCATCATCATGTTAGAAAAGATGAGGAAAATGCATGATAAACCATATTCCAATGGGATAGGGGCACACCCATCACCCAACCAAGGAACTAGGGTCACACCCATCTGTAATACCTTGAATTCTCTATACTCCACTAAATGAAATTTATCATCAATTTAGTGAAATTGGGTGCAAAATAGAACTGAGTTCATTTCAAGACTAAATTTAGCAGGTTTCAAAACTCTCATTTAGTAACCCTTAGGAACCCAAAACAACTTGAAATGAAGTAAAGTGACATGAACTAACTAATTGGACAATGTGTCCAAAAATTATAATAATTGGTCATGGAAAGAGTCTTCATTTGCCAAACACCATTCAAGAGGTCCAAATTAGGAAAAAATTGGCATTTAGGGTACTTTGGGAGATTGAAATGACCTGAAATGAAACAACATGACATGGCTTAATAAAATGAATGACATATCTGAAAATCACAATAATTGGCCAAGATTTGAATTTTAATTTGGTCAATGACCTCGATGGGTCTTAAATATGGAAAGTTTTTAAGGAATAATGAACCTGGGCCAAACCATACCTTAAAATGCGCATTATGTTCATGTGATTCCAAAACTGTAGGTCATAGATCATAGTTCCTTGTAAATAAGGATATATTAATTTTTATTTAAGTTTTGTGAACCCATGAAGTCATGACCACCCCTAACATGTGCAAGACATATGAGTGGAACACCATGATCACAGGCACCCTACCCTACCCAAAGCTCCATGGGACGTATCCATCATTTGAATTCATAAAAAATGATTTCATATGCTATTAAACCGATCATGTATGCCCACACCTACCCAAGGAATAAAACATCCCATAGGAATTGGAAAATCCAAGAAGAATGATTCCGTATACATCATATTTGATTATGTAAACCATGCCCCATTTGTGCTAAACCGACCCACATGTGTGTTTGTGTGTGTGTGCACATGTGAACAAACCAAATTAGAAAGATTTGAAATATGAAATATGCACCCAAAAACCATAGTCGTCACATCCACATAAGTGCAGAAAACCAAAATAGAAACTTCCTTTTCTCCCCTTTTGGCGCCAACTCAAGAGTGTACGCTAAGGGGTGCGCCACTTTTGGAGTATGAATTGAATTAGGAAGTTTCCTTGAGCTTAGATTTGAATATTAGACCATGATAGAGTGTCCCTTCAAGGCTGATAGCATACTCCTCATGCTTGACGTCCAAGAATGAAAAAATAGAAAACATTCCATGTGTATCTTGTGTGCTGAGCAAGCAAAAGACTAAATAAGAAAGTTTCATGAGCATGAGCTGATCTAAAAAAGGACGTCCCAACTGAGATTTGTATGTTTCTAAATCTAAAAATATTCTCTAATATTAATTAAGAAATAGACTAGAGAATCAAATCATGGCTCATAGGGATTTAGTAAGCCTTGGTGGTCCATGAGCCAACATGCCTTTTTTCAATCCAAACCGTCCCATGAGTGTTTGGAAAGTTGCCCAACTTTTTGAGTTATCCAAGCTGCCCTAGATGTCCCCTAAGTGGTCTTGTAAAACTATATAAACCCCCCCTCTTGCTCACATTCATCTCATCCCAAAGCAAAGAATCGACACTTCCCTCTTTACTTATTCTTGCCCTTTTTTTGGCATCCCTTCTCACTTAACTTTTCTTTTGTGCTCATAAGTGAGAAGCTTCAATTTTAGTATTATAGTGAGTTGATTTGAGTGATATTGTTGGTGTTCGGAAGTGCTAAGACATTGGGGAACCCTTGCTGAATTTTGGAGAACAACTATTAAGGTGGAGGGGATTTCTTAAACAACTACTTTGCTATTTTAAATTTCTATCATGTTCATGCTTGTTTAAATTCTAATTTTTAGCATGTTTTATTTTAGTTTTAGTATGTTTAATCATATTTTAATTTAATTTAGAATGTTTTTATGTTTTAATCACTCATGAGAGCATGCCATGTTTATAATACATATTTAGGATTTAATTTGATGTTTAAAGGATGTTTTGTGATATTTCAAGCTTTCTTGGTTGTTTAAAATTTTAAAATTTATATTCTGAATTTCTTTTATGATTATGTAATCTTAAATGTAAGAAAGTAAAGATAAGAACCACGTACTGTCATAGTGACCTGTATGGATGCTATGGGTGTTCTTAACTCATGCTTGGACTGTGTGGTTACGGGGTGCAACTAAGGGGTACTTGATATGTGGCATCCAATGAAAAGTAACAAAGAAATGCCTTTCCACCCTAAAAAGGGGTATCTAAATTAAAGACACCAAGGGAGTAGAACCATTGTCAGTCTTAATGTCAACTACAACCAAAAAGTTGTGTGAATCACTTAATGCATGGAAGTGTTTGAATTTGGGTGTGTTATTGATTTGAAATAGTAACTTAGTTGTTTAATGAATGATCCACAAGACTATGTGCTCACCCCTTCCTTTTATTTTTCAGGAAAATGAATTACATGAAGACTATGAATTTTTGAAAGTCTACTCTGGAAAATTTATATTGTATGGGCATAGTGCCCCAAATTTTGAATTAAAGACTTTCACTAAATTTTACTTTTGAATTTTAGAGTTATGTACTCAATTGTTGGATTTGATTCAAGTATGTAATCTTTTTATTTTATTTGAATAGATAAAGAGTTGAAGTTTTCCTTCATTCACTTGCATTATCTTCGTGAATATTAAACTTAATGGAAGTGTATTCATGAGTTTTTCAATAAGTGTTAGAATAAAGGAATTGAAATGCAAGTTGTGTACTTGTAAATGTAACATAGGACCCAACTTGCCTTGTGGTTGAGCTTAAACCTGTCTCTTGGGAGTTGTTGTGTTATACCACTGCTCCATCACCAAAGAACTAGGGGCAAACCCATCATTTCTTATCATAAGAACACCCACAATGATCTCCCATGGACCACTGCGACGATACGTGGTTCAACTCTTAATTTATTTTTATTTGAATATCCACGAATATCTCATAACAAGGACAAATATTATTTCCTCATGCATAACACATTATTGTAAAATAAAGTAATCATGTTGATCATCTCATAGAATATACATAAAGCAATAATCATCACATGTTATAAAACATTATAAACACCACACATGGACATATAATTCATGTCAAATCTAGCATTCATGCATTCATGCCATTCACAATTTATATAAAAAAAATGCTAGCATGCTTCTAGGCATTCAAACAATGTAAACATCACATAATCAACATTAAAATTCAAATAATACTAGGGAGCAAGGTAATCACTTCCACCTTGGTATTTCTTGCCCTTGTGCCTTTGCTCCTCGTTGCACGTGTTTTAGATCATTAATCTATAAGATTCTAAAACATTCATAACATTTTCAGAATTGTGGATTCATGTCCCTATATAGGCACCCCATGGTGTACACAAGGTTGGAATGAAAAACAAAAGAAAAAATGGGATGCACGTCGGGTTACCGCGGTTGCCAGAATAAGCGCCATGTGTTACCGCAATCAATTTCCGCGACAACCAAAAGGGGTTGTGTGTGCAACGCTCTCATGTACTTTGTCTCGCTCCTGCTTATCCCATGTGTTTAACACTCAAATACACGCACATTAAGCTGAAAACACACATCAAACTAAAAGAAGTCTTGACCTTAGGGTTCTTCACGCTTCCTCTTCGTTTCTTACCAAAACAAGGTCTTGCAACCCTCAAATCACTTATGCCTAAAAAAAAAGGCTTTACACTTAGTAAAATGATTTACAATTCTAGGAACTTAAGATTTCAAGTGGATTTCATGATTTTACCTAATTACAAGACGTTTGGAACAACACATCCACAGATCTTATTCTTGGTGGAGCTTATTCTTCATGAATCTAAGCTCACAAACCAGTAGAGTGGGGTTTGAGTGAATAGAAATTAATCTTGAATGGTAGGAAAGGGAAGAAAATTAGATTATTGGCGGGTAGTTTCAGTTCTTGGGAGTTTCTGTGCGACTGTAAGGTTACAATGACGATTAGGGTCTATCACACACGATTCATACATATATAATTCTCGTATTACTGTGGTAACTCGAAGGATTACCACGATAACCAGAACCCTACTTTTTTGCGTTTTAGTCGAATTACTGCGATAACCAAAATGTTGTGATTTTGAATTTTTTTTGGGGTTTAGTCAAATTACCATGGTAATTACCGTGTTAACTAGTAAATGGTTACTATGTAAACTTTCGTGTTTCCCTTTGGTTTGTCAGTTCTTTTCTACATTGATTAAAACCATGTTTTCATGAGTTTTTCAAGGTCTATTGTGCTTAAATTATTTTTATTTAAATTTACCAAAATTTCTATAAAATTTTTGGGGTATTACAACTACCATGTCAAACATTGTCAAGTGAACTATAGAACAGACTCAATAATGACTCCAATCGGACACCTGGAGCCACCGAACTGACCTTCCAAAAATTGTTGCACAAAAACAGGATAGAGTCACAAACCAGTGGGTTCATGTGCATTTTAGTTCAAACATGGGCTTGTCTCGAGAAAATGGTCATTTCCACAACTTTGTTCATCATGAGCACTGCAAGATAGGTTCAAGAATCGCATAAAACAGAGTTCCAAAACTCAAGTTATGACCTCTTGGAGTTTAGTATATCATGGAAGTAATTTGTAAATTGGACCTTAAATAACCCACGTCAACGTCATGGGCTACTTTGAACTTGAGATCACTTTAGAGGTCTTTTTGAACCGAAAGCTAAGTTTAGGGGCTCAATTGAATGCCAACTAAGACTTGAGTGCTTTTATAGGAATCTTGAAAGATCGACATCGCTATGAACATCAAACAACATAAAGAGTTTGTAAATCGAAGTGAAAATGATTTCCAACTCACACACTTTTTAGCCGTATTTACTTGCATATTGTATATAAAATGGCCTAGGTTGTAGTGGAATGAACCCTTTCTTGATTGTTGATTCCCTTCCCCCCTCGTGCATGTTCTAAACCAAATTTACCAAGTTCCAATCCTCTTCTAACTATCCTACGAAAATAGACAGTGTTGTTGGTGAGGAATCAAACTGAGATGTGGTTATGCACTACACACAAGTAACACATTGGAACTCATGTAGAAACCATGTTTTAATGATTATCACAAACTGACTAAGCCCATATATGTGTTCTTGATCAAACAGAACCCTCAAACCACTTGCAACTACTGTGAAAAGTGAACAAAGGGGACAATTAGAGAAGTAGCGAAAGAGATTAAGGTAAAATGCTCTTCTAGTTGTTATGATTTACATTTTATTGCTAGAATCTTAGTTGTTGAAGTGCCATATACCAAAAGCTGAGTACAGAGGCATGAAAGTCAATTCTCGAAAAATAGCCACAGTATTATGGTAACACCCCATGTTTTTACAATAATGCAATAAAAAACAATGGGATTACCGTAGCACGAAAAGCAGTAACACAGTGAACCCTCACCCAAGTTTGAATGCTCATGCACTCGAACTGATATGACATTTTTCACTTATGCTAAGACACTTAGGGATGGAAACACATGATGATTACCCAATTTTGGCCCATTACATAGACCAGACACTATGATTATTAGAAGATTGTCAAATAACAATTGTCCACTATTACACGTGTTACAAATACTAAGAAAATCATTATATTAAATCATTAAGGTGAAAGATACGTGACAATCGAAATAAGAAAGCGAAGATCTAAAAGGAGTTGAACATAGAAACAAGTGGAGATAACTATCCACTTTCTCTGATACTATCATAGTATCAAATGTGATAGATGATTGATTGTTTACTATCTTTACATTATTTAGAAACATACGAGGAATGCGATAATACTTACTTTTTTTTATTGATGGTTTGTTATACATTGATGGCATGACATGTAATTTATGTGTTTGAATATTGATGCTGAGAATATGCTGAGAATGAGTTTGAATAACATCATTTATGTGACCTAGTGCATGAGTAATAAGTTATCAGCATGTTTACATGTATACATGTACTATAAGGTAGAGATAAGTTGTGCATGCTAGGGATCACTAAATAAAAAAATTAAGAGTCTAACCGCGTACCAGGACAATGGTACAAATACTGTGGCAGTAGTCTGGTATCACAATGGGTATTTATCTACCCTAGGCGGGCGTTCATGCTATCGTGGCTGTAGTCGAAAAGGGGCTGATGATTAAATGAGACCTCACATTTAAAGTTGTGTCATGATGAGGAATTGACTTTTAGGGCGTTACTTTTAAGAGTTCTAGCATAGGGGAATTCCAAGGAGATTCCTTTGGTCTTAATGACAACCTAATTGAAGTGTTTGAAACGCATAGTGATTTATAAGTGTTTGCATGTATTATATTTTTTTACTTTGATAATATTTGAGATGTGTTGTATATGATTAATTGGGCTCTTGAACTCACCCTACTAATCTATTTTTTAGGTAATCACTGAAGATACTTGCTCACATGCAAGTAATTGGAAACCATTGGAGTAGTTTGATACAATCCATTATCAGGGTTGTATAGGAGTAGAAGTTTACTTTTGTTTATAGTTGTAGGGCATGGGAACCACATTTAATTTATGTTTGGTTTATTTATTGACTTAGGCCATGGGGCCAAGTGTTTGTTTAATGACTCTTTTGAACTCAGGCCATGGGGCCAAAATATTTTATTTTTTTATAAGTTTAATCATATTATTTCTAGTCGACATGCCATCCATATGTTAAATCATGCATGATATTATTCTTTATGTTTTTGCTCTCTGATAATATATTGGGGTGGTTATTAGAAAGAAAGAATAAAAGTAACATCCCGAAAACGGGAGTGACCGCATGATCGTGTCTAGAGGAAGAAACAAAGACACCCAGTCAATGACGATTGTAATAGAATTCGAGTGCCAAGGTGTTACAAAGCTGGCATCAGAGCTCAGTCAGTAGCTCGCTAGGAAAGAGTTCAGTTAGTAACTTGCTAGGAAATGTCCAGTCTGAGGCCAAAGGTGGTACTAGTCTGGTGAAATGCTCACATAGAGAGCTTAGACAGTAGCTCAGTTAGTTCATTAGTCAATGGCTCAATCAATAAGTCTCTAAGATAAAATCTAGAGGCAGACTATGAACTGCCAATCCTACGGAGGAGTTGGGGCAGTAGAGACATTGCATACTTAGGTCTAGGGAAAGACCTTATGTATAACTTGGGTATTGTCAAGGTAGCACAGTGGATCATAAATAAAAGCTTTTAGGGCATACGCTAAAGACTAATAATGTGTGAATGAAACACTTGATTGGACAGGACACAAGATTGGGAGGATCTTGTATCCTTGGTTTCTATATGGTATAGGACGCATATAAATTTAGGGATATGGAAGAATCTTGGACTTGGAGATTGACATGCCATATTGGTGAGTGATCGGTGGCTTTGGACGAACTTGTTTCCTTATGCTTGGCTGGTATGGGACGGTTAAGAGTAGTGGGACATGGGAAGCTTTGGACATTGAGACACATGCAAAATTGTTTGGGTATAATGAAATCTCTAGGTAGAAGCCTATGTCGATGGGCATGTAACACCCCGCCTCCCCCGAACTCAATTCTTTCCCTTTTTGAAAATGTGGATAGTACTACTCAGCTGGGAGGTGGGCCAGTGTCACATTATTTCTATTTTTCACACTTTCTATTTTTATCCCAATTCTCTGGGACTTCTGAGTATCATATAAGCATAAAGTCATAAATGTTTCTAAATAATGTAATAAGAGATTTAATATTATTAGTTGAAATTAATAGGTACAAAACCTTACTCATGACATAATTCAAAAAAAAAACATTTGGAAACCATTAAGTTAAATAATTCCATAACATTAATTAGTTTCAAAATTTAAGATACATAACCTTTGAGTCTATTACAATGGAATAAATCTCAGATAACAAAATTTGGGCCACCATGCCCTACAATTAAATAAAATTTCTAAAGAGAATATTCTAAATAATGCTTATGTGGCTATCATGTTATCACTGTTAATCAATTTCATGAAAAGTTAAAAAAAGGAAGGGTGAGCACAAAGCCCAGTAGATCATTTTAAATATTTAATTCATTATTTCAACAAATAAAACATTCACGTTAAACACTTTTAAACATAATGTGATTTAGTCAATTCCTTGTTTAATAGTTGTAGTTAAGACCGAAAGGGGTTAACCTCAGTGTTCTCATCAACACTAATATCAAAGAAAGAAAGGCATCATTTTATGTCAGTTTCCAATGGATTTAGGGCCTTACCCATTATCTGAGTATTTTGAGACTCTTATCCATGTGAACTAGAAACAAACCTAAAGTTCCAACTTTAAGAACACCCATAGCAATCCCCAATGGGACATTACGCTGATACGTAGTTACAGTCTTAATTAATCTTTCATTAAATATAACAATCAAGAATAATAGACAAAATTAAATTTAGCGTGTAAGTATAGTAACACATAGGATGGATCATGGTAGCAAATAACATACATCTTTATTCATGCAAACCTAAGCATGTGGGATCTAAGCATGGCATACATGATGAACTCAAATAAAACATGCATATTCAAGCATAATCACACATGAATATCTTATTGAAATGAAAATAATATATCAAAACTCATAAATCACTTCCACCTAAGTATTTTTCACTCTTTTGAAGCCTCCGCTGAATCTCTTTTATAACTTCCCGATAGAATTTCTACAGAACTTCCTTACTTCAATGCCAACTGTTGTTTAGAATAGCTCAAAAAAGAGAGAGAGAAAGAAAGATATATATATATATATAAAGAGAGAGAGAGAGAGAGAGTGAGAGATATGCAAAGAGATAGAGGCAGAGAGAGTAAGAAGGACTTGTTAGTTCTTGCTGGAGTGGAGAGGACTGAGCGCAGCGAGTCCTTATATGGAGTTATAGGGGACAAGGTTTGGCAGGTTTGTGTGCTCCACTAAGAGAAAACTTTCCAATTCCTATTGTGAGCACACGAATCAACACTTACCACAGAGATTAGGGTTTATGTTTATGTACACCTTCTAGTTCTCTTCTTTGTGCAAGATTTCGATTCGACCTCGGTTCATGAATGCTCAAGGCAAAACCGCAGACTCATGATCCTCCAATTGAGGATCATGGTCCTACGATTTAGTTATTGCAGGACCACAGTCCCCAATTGGGAGACTGCAATCTTGCGTCACAATACCACACATATTTTCTTTTTCCTTTTTTTTCCTCTTTCTATTTTCTAGTTTGGCCAACATATATACACACGCACACACACATACACACACACACACATATATTTGTATCTTTCTATGTTTCCATTTTCTTTGTATAATACGAGCTTACTAATTTTCTTGCCATTCAGAATACAATTTAATATAAACTTGTTGATAATCTCCCATTTCTATTTTTCTTTATTCCTATTTCTATAAATTACCAAGAATTAATATTTCATATTATTTCAGTATTCTTTATTTTGGCTACATTTTCCTATGATAAAATATATATTAATTTTCACACCAAAACTTCTATAAAACTCTCATTCAATTAATCTCACTCCCTATTCTGACTGCTTATAAGTTAAAACATACACAATTTTGTATCCACAAATTTCATAGAATTCAAAGTTAATTTTGTCAAATTGTTTCATTTTCATAAAATTCTTAGAGTATTATTTGATAATTGAATTTCACAATATTTCTACATAATTTTCTCAAGAATTATTTTATTTAAATAATTTCTTCTGACTTCTTTAAATACTTAAAATTTTCTCAAAAATTTTGGGTGTTACAGAGAAAGAGTGGTATGGGACGCTCGAACTTGGAGGCATGGGTGGAAGCTTGGATTCTTGTTATGTTAGCGTGTTGTTTGTAATGTATGCTTGACTATATGTATGAGTATTTGCTTACATGCTTTGCCTATGTGGAAAATTTCAATGTATATGTTATGAATATTTTTAAATTTTGAGACCAAATCCCGTACCCAAAAATGAACAATTCATTGTGGCCTTAGAAGCATAAACCAATAAGCCACTAAACAAACGAGAACTTAGACACATAAATCTTCAGTCATGCTAGTACTACAAGAATAAATGCTCTAAGATATATCTTCAGTCATGCTAGTACTGAGTGGATCTTTGGTTGTATATAAATGGTCGGATCTAAGAGACATGTTAAAAGAGCTGCTACATCTGATGAGACTGAATCTCAAGGCTGGAGGGAGCACAAGTTAATTAGGCCAAGGCTTAGGTTGGGACTGTGTTGAATCCAGAGATTTCAGATGAGATTATCAGACAAGTCACTGAGTAGATCATTAGAAGATTGTCGTTGCCATAGATGCAGGCATAGGTAGCACCAAAGCCACAGGTACAAGCCCCACCTCAAGAGCAGATTTTGGTATAGCAACTAGCGCTCATACCAGAGGTTCAAGTTCATTGGAGGCCACTAGATGAAATTGAGGACACGAAGTAGAGGGCGATGTTGATAGAGTTATAGAAACTCTGCCCTTCTCAATTAGATGGGACATCTGACAGCATGGCTGCAGATCACTGGTACCATGAGTTAGATGAACACCTGGACGTGCTAGGGGCCACAGGACCTCGTAGAATAGTGCTGGCCACGCATCAATTTAAGGGACTAGCTAGGAATTGGTGGTGGATGTTGAAGGCATATCCGAACACTAATGTTTGACACATGAACTAGGAAGAATTCGGAGAAATATTATATGATAAATTATTTCCAGAGACCACACAAATGCAAATGTAGTTTGAGTTCATCAGGTTAACTAAGAGAGACATGAATGTGTCTGAGTACGATGTCAAGTTCACTAAATAAGCCAAGTTTGCACCTAAACTAATTAGGGATGAGAAAATGAAGGCCCTCAAGTTTGCATAAGGCTTGTAAATTGAAATTCGCAAAGTGGTGAATCCAATGGGTCTGAAGACTTATAGGAAACTAGTGGAGAAAGCACTACTAACCGCATGAGATATCAACTTTGAGCATAAGTTGAGAAACAAGGGCAGGAGACCAAGCAATAGTAAAGAGTTCCAAGGGAACTAGAAAAAGAAGAACAAGAACTAGCCCCCAAGGAAACAAAACTAGGGAAGAGTTGACAAGCAGTTGGCTCAAAAAGAAGGAGTTTGCTACAACTGTGGGTAGAAAGAACATCTCACCAAGGACTATCAAAACCAAGGACTAGAAAAACAGATCCAAGGGCAAAGTAATGGTTAGGGTAGGAACCAAAGGGGACATGGACAACAACAACCACAACAAAGACAACCCTAGAAATAGCAGCAGCAAGGCAGACAAAATCAAACCCGAATGTTTACTATTGAGGATTGACATGAAGAGAAAGCGTCGAATGTCAATGGTACATTTTTGTCGTTTAATGTTATTGTTAAGATCTTGTTTGATTCAGATGCCACTGAGTCTTTTGTGTTCGAAGACTTAGTTAGAAGATTACAATTAGTAACATTGACACTACCAGAACCATTGTATGTATCCCAAAAAACTTGTAAATCTGAGTTCAGACTTAGAGATAAATTGATAATTACTTGTAATACCCCAAAAAATTAAAGACAATAGGGATGTTAATCTAAAAAAATAAATAAATAGGAACTGCACAACGACCGTTGTATCGATTTGGGTACCGTGATCGTGCATCATAGTTTGTGAAAGTCGAATTTTTGCATGGGACCACTTTGTTGGTGTGGAAAACCCTGGTACTACAATGGAAAACACGTTGCAATGTTGGCATGGAGAATCGCGGTACTGTGATTAGAAACCAGAAATGGAAGGTTAGAATGCAATGATTGCCTCGTGTATATATATATAGACATTTGTGCGCTAAACAGAAAGAACCCTACTCGCATTCTTGCACTCTGCAGCCGCACGTACACTTCATGATACCGATACCAGCCACCTCTCAACGACATTTCCCTCCTTTCAAACGCATCTTAAGTCTGATCTACACCTCTCCATTTTCTCTTAACTGTCTTACAAGCTCAAATAGAAGAAAAAAACTACATGGTTTCTAAAATGGTTGAACTTGGGCATCATTTCGAATGGCCATATGAACGTAAAACTCTGATTTACACAAGACATATGTGGTTTTGTACTATTTCGATGTTACTTTTAGTTTAAAAACATTCTTCCACTATAATAGAGCATTAGACGCATTTATGACATTCTAGTGAAGCTAAATCAAGGGACAACAAAGGGAATAAGGTATAGTGTTTCTACTCCCTAGTTCATAGTATTAAGAGGATAATGAATACTATAAAGTAGTTATTTTGCACTCTTTTACATGCAGCAAACATATTTGACTTATAAATCATTATATTATGGATTTAAAATATTTGGAATATAACATATATAGAGAAATGGTCTAAAATTCTTAAAGGCTAAGGGCTCAGGAAGACTTGGGTGTAAAAACAAAAACTGAAGGGAATTGAACACAAAATCACATTAAGATGACTATCCTCTTTCTCTGATATTATCTTAGTATTAAGTATAATACATGAATAATTTGTTGACTGTTTTTATATTGCCTAGAAGCATGCTAGCAATGATGCATTAATTATTGTATGTTTGTGTACCATAGATACCTTGATAGCATACATCATGTTCCAATTATTGTATATCATTCTAAAAATATGCCATCCGTGTTATTTATTGGATAACATGATCTGTGTGACATGGTACATAATAATTTGTCAACATGTTTAGTGGATACATGTATTGTGATGATGAGATAAATTATGCATGCTAGTGGTCACTAAAGAAATACAATTAAGAGTCTAACCACATATTGAGGCGATGATATAAATATTGTAGTAGTAGCTTGGCATCATCATGGGTATTTCCCCGCCCTAAGCAAGTGTCCATGCTACTGTGATAGTAGTTGAGATGGGACTGAGGATTGAGTGAGACCTCACTCCTAAGGTTGTGTCATGATCAGTAATTAACCTCTGGGGTGTTACTTCCAAGAATTTAGACACAGGAGAATACCAAGGAGATTCTTTTTGGTCCTAACGTCAACTTAAACAATTGAAGTGTTTTGGAACACCTAATGACTTATAATTGTTTGTGTGTGTTATGTTTCTGACTTGAATAATGTTTGAGATGTGTTTTATATGATCCACTAAGCTCTTAAGCTCACCGCACTGATTTATGTTTTAGGTTATCACCGAAGATACTTACTCACAAGCAACTAAATGGAAACCATTGGAGTAATTTGATGCAATCTACTATTGAGGTTGCATAGGAGTAGAAATTTGCCATTTGTTTATAGTTGTAGGGCACAGAACCTATATTTAATTTATGTTTGGTCGATTTATCATTAACTTTGGCCATAGGGCCAAGTGTTGGTTTAATGACTCTTTTGAACTCAGGCCATGGGGCTATAATACTTTATTCTAGTTGACTTGCCATCCCTATGTTAAATCACACATGATATTATTCTTTATGTTTTCGCACTCTAATATTTTATTTGGATGGTTATGAGAAAGAAAAAAATTAAAGTAATGTCTTGGTCTCCAGATATTGAAAAAGGGAGTGACCACATGTTTAACTTAATTCCCTCCCAAGGTGAAAGACGAAAACGCCGAGTCACCAGTGAATGTGACAAGATTCGGGGGTCGGGGTGTTACACTACCGGCCTTAGAGTGTTATCTTTCAATGGTTATGATGTCATACTAGGCATAGACTGGTTAACCCAATACCAACGTCGAATTGATTGCTTGAGATGGAGAGTTACATTGACTCTACAATTTGGTGAACTAGTGAAGGTCGGTCAAGGGAATATGCAGAGATTACCTCGAAGCCCTATGGCCGTTATGTTGCATCGCATAAGGCAGAGTGAGGACTTCACACAAGTTCTGGATGATGATACTATGTAGCCAAAAGTGATTCAGGTGATACTTGTAGTTTGGGAGTATCTATATGTGTTTCCATATGATTTAGCGGGACTACCACTGTACAAACAAGTAGAGTTCAAGATTGAACTACAACTAGGCACAAATCCTATAGCTATTCCTCCCTACAGAATTGGCGCTAGTGGAGTTGATGGAATTCAAGACACAACTGGATGAACTCTGAGAAAAGGGATTCATTAAACCTAATAAATCACCATAGGGAGCTCTTGTACTATTTGTGAAGAAGAAAGACGGCTCAATGAGGTTATGTGTTGACTACAGGAAGATCAACCAAGTTACCATTAAGAATAAGTATCCTTGTGATCACCCTAGGTCTTATAAGGTGTCCACGTCAACATGAATTTTTAAAAATTCAAAATAAATATAAAAATGAGTGGAAACTTGTTTCTAATTATCATTATATGATATTTAATCAAGATAAAATTTATTAGAACATTCGGATAGCTAGAAACGTGCGGGGAAAAGTGTTTAAAAAACAAGCGTCTTGCTGCCGACCGCGGTCCGTGATGTGAGAAACCCAGAAAAGTGACAAACAAATTGTGGACCGCAGTCATTAAAGGCCGACCGCGGTCAACAGTGGAAAAATTGCAGAAACGAGAACTAGGTCACATTGGTGACTGCGGTCCGTGAAGTGCCGACCGCGGTCCATAAAGGAATGACCGAGGTCCATAAAGTGAAGATCGAGGTCCATGAAGAGAAATCTGTCCAATGACCGAGGTCCAAAAAGTGAAGACCGCGGTCCGTGTGCGAGTTATATATACATTCCAAGCGCAGATTTTCTCATTTGCACTGAAATTGCTTGGGATTCAGAGAGGAGCGACGGGAGAGCGATTCAAGGTAAGTTTTATGATTTTCCTTGGGTTTTCTTTAAGTTTTGAGCTCATTTAAGAGTATTTGTTAATAGTTTGTGAATCAAAGTGATTAAGATCCATTTTTGAACTTGTTATTGTGGGTTTAGTGTTTGGAAACCAAGTCAAAAGGGATAAACTGTTGTTTATTCCCTTATATGTGTGTTTGGACACTAGTATGATGAATTTAGGATGGTTATTTGGTTGTTGAAA